>APFE030694515.1:64849-91511 GCA_000404065.3 Pinus taeda
TAATTAATTCTAAATTATATATATATTATATATATATATAATAATTAATTAATTAATTAATTAATTAATTTAAATAAATAAATAGATTTTTAAATATAGAAACTAACCTTACCTAATTTATCTTAGTTCTACAAATATAATAACTAATATTAATAATAAGTGTAAAAGTAATAATAATATTAATTAATTTATAAAAATTTGGCCTGGGCCTCAAGTCAAAAATTAGTTGTTTTCTTGTTAGCCGTTGGAATCTCTGCTCATACTATTTAACTTGCTCGACCGGATCTGTTTCTTCAACTTGTCCTGAGATGAACCACACTAGTTGGTTCTAAACGCGTCAACAAAAGATTATTCATGTGATTTCGCCGAAAATTCTCTAAACAATGTTATGGATCACAGAAGTCTAAATTCCTTAATAAACTTTTTTATTTTCTAATTGTTCAAGTAGCAGTGTCATATTATCAATTTGTTTTTGAGCTTATGACTACACATTTACGTGAGCTAAAGTTGTCACTTCCATGGCTTCATTGAAATACCCAATAAATTGCACACAATCTAAGAGAATCTCTTCTCATATATCGTGGCAAGAAATGAAAATTTGCATTATACAAGCCCAGTAAAGCTTCTTCATTACGTAATTTTAAAATAAATATGACATATTTTGTGCTACTTTAATATTCGCCACATCAAACCCTTGAATTCATGTTAATTTCCTTAAAACTAGATGTGTAAGAACTCAATAAAAATCTAAGATCGGTTCAATCTCCATCTTATAATTTTAGTCAAATATTATATTTTATAAGAAAAAAGAATCAATTAATAAGTACCAATAGAAAGAGTACTATGAACACCACTTTTCTTTGTAACAACGTTACCTTACTTACCATGTTGATAATCAAGGGAGCTACCTTCTCCATGAATATTTTCTACTTTAGTATCTCTCAAAGTAATTTTTAATATTTATGTTTGAGCAAGACGCTGATTAATTTCAACATGGGACAATGTCAGGCAACGTTTACCTGTTGTTGCATCTTTCCAATAATTCAAGTATATACCTTATGTGTAGGTATCCCAAAACACTAAATTTTACTCTTAATTGTAGGGGTGTTTCTAATAGTAGGTAGACTTGAATTAGTATTATCTAGTCATTATTCCATGTTTATTTGCTAAATGTTTGAAAGATGCTAGTAGAATTTTTTCAGATAGTAAATAACGCTACACATTTTCCTCGCCATTTTATTTCTTCCACTTTTTTAATTGTTAATTTAGAATTTTTTTTTCATGCTTTCATAGCCAATTATGAAAGACTTCATATGAAAGTATGATATAAGTTCATTTTACTAAACAAACTTTGCAAATTTTCATGTTTATCATGGAAGCTTCCATCTAGGACTACATTGTCACAAAACTGATTTAGTTCTCTGTGCCTAAATATATAATTGCTACATCTCACGGCATAAAAACTACATTGTGAAATTTAATTTTTGGGATACACGTTGGACACACAAGTTTCCCATTAATGTATTTAAATTTAAATATAAATGATAAGCCCAATTTTGAATGGCTAAACTATTGAAGAAAACAATGAAATGTATGTGTTAGATGTTATATCATTTCTAGCCATCACAAATGGAGCTTCAATATAGGTGATTATAGATGCTCTAATCAGAACTATCAAAAATGTTTATAATTCTAACAATACTTTTGTCTATGATGGTCAACTCATTATGATATCTACTAACTTCCAAAATATAGTTTTGCCTTTTGGTTCTTTAGAGCCCAACTAATCTGTTTGTTGCATCCTTAAGGTATCCATGTTTTTCAAGATACATAAGGTAAGATGATTTTAATTTCATAGAACAATGTCCAACAAAGCATGATAAGAGAAAATCATTTTCTTTGACAAATCCATGTGCAAGGATTCCTTTAACAAAACCTACTTAAAAATATAGCATCTATAGTAAATTCTAATAATAAACTTCCAATAGTGTAAAGAACATTCTAATTTTTTAATCCATTCAGTAAATCATAAAGAGTTGGATTTTTTTACTGAATCCTATAATTGAGAGGTTCTAATCTCACTAATCTATTATTTTTTTGATAGCATAAACAAAATATAGAATTGATTTTCAACACAAATCAACCAACTACATTGAGGTTTTGAATATGAGAAACTATAGCAAAAAAAATTCCACAAACTGTCATCTTACCAAAAGGTTCAAACTTCAAACATATTATTAATGCATTTTAATCAATTCTCTTTTTTTCTTTAGATATACATATATCTAGAATTAACAATACTCTATCGTTTTCCTGCAACCATATCTCTAGCTCTAGAAAAATGTGTTATTTGTGTGATAATAGTAACAATGAAAATAGAAAAGCTAACAAAGGCCACCTTTAATGATAGGGTGACCCAACCTAGTGTTAGTACATTATGTTAATCATTAATGTGTTTAATAGAAGTTAGAATTGCCCATTACCTGAATAATATGTCCCCCTGTAAAGCTCTAGATAGGAAAGATCCCCTCATATTAACATCTTTGTTTTTTTCATTTTTAACCACATGTTAATGTGCCTAAGGAAAGGCACTCAAAATTAGGTAATGAGGAAACAAAATGTATATTCATTGGCTCTAGTTCCAGTGTAAAATCGTAAAAGCTTTGGGGTCATGTGGTTGGGAATGTTTTTTATAGTGTCAATGTTATATTTGAAGAAATTAAGCCTTCTTGAATATAGTCAAAAGAGGATGAGAGGAAGTTAGTTGTTTATCTACTACCAAAGACTGAGAAAACTAAACTAGAAATTGCACAAGAATTTCATGACAAACCTAGTGAGGTGTAAAACTCAGAGAATTTGAGAAACGAGGAAGAAATGAACCTCAAAATTTAAGGAGTTATACTTAGAAAGGAATGAAAGAGGATAGGTATTATTTTTGTTTATGTGATTTTAAATGTATATTTTCTTCAACTTCTAACACCTATGGGCCCATAACTATGAATGAGGAAATGAATATGGAACATAAGTAGCCTTAGAACAAGGATGAGATGATAGATACACTTATGAAGAATGATAAATGAGACTTCGTATGATTTCTTAATAGATAGAAATATTTTATATCAAAGTGAATGTTCAAAAGGAATATTCATTCACATAGAAATGGTGAAAAGTTCAAGGAAATGTTGGTTGTCAAAGGATATTCTAGGCTAGAGATATAGAGTCTAGTGATAATTTTTCCCAATGGATAAGATAACATATACTAAGGTTCCCATTTTCTATATTAGTGGGATTTGAATTAGAATAGAACATATGGATGCAAAAACAAAACTCTTATACCTTTACCTAAAGGAATTAGATATAGATGACACAACCAAAGCACTAAGTTAAAGAAGTTACAGAGTCATTAGTTTGTGAATTAGAAAAAATAAATTATATGGGGTTAAAGACTCTCCTAGAATGTAGTACAAAAAGTTTCATCCATTTGAGTTGGCATTGGTATTTCTAATATCCAAATTATATCACCATGTCTATTACAAACAATATGGTGGTCATTTCCCTATTACCATTTTGTATTAGATGATATGTTTGGTAATAGTGATAATGTGATTGATGATTTGAATGTCTTCACATTTAGCGCAATTTAGAATGAAGTATTTGGGAGATACAAAATATATCTTAGGAGAGAAAATTGGTAGAAATAGAGTGACAATAATGATTTTTTTTAGTCAGACTTATTACTTGAAGCGTGTATTGAAATATTTTTGCATGGAAGATTAAGTATAAGGGTGTTATTATTTATTTAGGAACTAATCTTTTAGTTGAGTAGTGTCCCACAATGCCTACAAATATGGATATTATGGCTTCTAATCCATATATTATTGTAGTTAGTAGTCTTATTTGTGTTGTGGTTTGTACAAGATAAAAATAATTCCTAAGAAATAGGATTCTTAAGTGGATTCATGGCTAATCCTACACGTGAAGATTGGATTGTACTGTAGAGGGTATTATTTGTAAGATATTTCTAGACATTCCTTTTGTTATCATAATGATGTTTCAAGGGACCAACACCCAATGAATATACAAGGTTATATGGACTTCGGTTGGGCAAGGATGTAGATAGAAGAATATGTACTAGTGTTGGGGTATATTACACTAAGGATCTCAAGAGGACTTCATTGAAACTGATTGGGGCCATCATTGGAAACTATTTCATATATTATTAGATGCACATATGACCACTTTTATTTCACTACTATACCTTCCATAACGTTTGATATCATCACTTAATATTAACATTTTCTATTTTTATGATATTTTTAGCATGTGTAAAACCTAGGATGATATGTGGAAATGATTGGATAACATATGGATTTGATTCGGCATTGAGTTTCATATGAAATGGTGATTTAGTCTCCATTATTGTATGTTACATTATCCCTAAGTTCCAAAATTAATATTCACATTCCCATTCTTATTTTGGGATACTACCTTGTCTACAAACTTATCCATTTAACTTCCAACCTTTTTCTGTAAGCTTGGTGGGACCTTTTTCATTCACTTTCATCAGAAAAGAAGGTTACATCCATATTCTGATGGTTAGGTGGCCTCAATATGCCCAATTGGAAACCATATATGTTAACCACCTAACCACATTATAAGACATCCAAAAATAGAATAGTTTGAGACTGTCCAGAAAAGATATATATGTCTAAGAATCCTTAATTCTCCTAAAATCTAAATAACTAAAACATAATATCAAATTCTGCATAGTCTTTATCTATAAAACATAAAAAATAAAATCGAAACTATTCAACACATGCTACTAATCATTTGAGGAATCCATAGGTGTTGGGACTTTCACAATTGAACCAGGTAATTTTGTTTGAGGGAGACATGGAATATGTTTCTCTATGCGGCTAAGGCTGACATTTTGTTGTTGAATCTGGAATTGTATAAGCTGAAATTCCCTATGAATTTCCTAGTTTAGGAGCAATATTGGTGGGACCGGTTGAGGGAGTCATAAAATCTCTTTCCATGATATTTTTCATCAACTATTAAATATAGAAAATATGCTTATATTGAGAGGAACAACCTCTAAAGTGTCCAAGATCCAATGCTATGTCTAGTCATTCCCCCATATCCACATCTACACCAACTTCCTATTGGTTTAATTCTGCTTCCCAACCCGAGATTAACTATCAAATCTATGGTTGTGTGTCGATCTGGTATGTCTAGGAAAGTTCTCGAATGAGGCTCGAAGTGGATTTGCGGCCCCTACCCTAAACTGGATGTGGCTAGGGTTGGTTGCTTCCCCACCGTTGACCTACATTTATATTACACCCATGACCTCCATTAGCAGAGGGCCCTCTTCCAAAGGAAGGGTGCACCATGTTTCACTTGAAACAAACACCAAAATGATATGGAACCTTGAAATAGAGAGTCAAGACATCGAGTTTGAGGCAATTGATAAGCTTAAGGTCCTGATACACACACTGAAAATTTAGACTTGTAAGTATACCACAACAGAAATCCATATAACAGTAAGAAGTAAGGAAATAAACCAAATTTTTTTACATGAATATGATATGGGTCTACCAAGAGAGGCCAAACACATTAACCCAAGGCTCCCCAAGACATCTTACAACAAAACACAAGATCAATTCGGGCATATCCTTACGTAGGAGACCCCTTCTCTTAAATGCCAGTCGGTTCATAAAAAAACAAGATAATAGACAAAAACATCCATGCAGAAGATTCATACTAAATTCCAGTGCACATATCACAAACACATGCCCATCAGAGAGACTAATATTCCATGACAAACATAAACAATTTTGCAATATTTAGACAAGTCATAAAAACAAACAACACTTTCCTCCCAAATTTCATAGGTGATTTTCCTTCTAACCCCATACATCAACTCAAAAACACTTCCCTAGTGTAATATCATATTTACTTGAATCACAGAGGAAATATTATAAGAGGAGAACATGGAAAGAAAATACCCGTTGTCGCTTACCATAGGGAAGAGGATGAAACTGTGTGCACTAAGGTGGCAAACCTCGTGAAGCTTCTTCGTGTTTGTCCCCAAGCTCTCTAAAATACCTATAACCATTCCAATTGAAATTCTACCTAAAAATTCAAAGTGACTAACATAAAAACCCAACAAGCAGATGTCCCTTCATCCTCTCCCATCACCATTGTTAACCTGCATGTGTGGTGCCAACTTGTGGTTGAGAGAAAGTCTGTGAGGTCCAAACATAACCACCCATATTCCTTTCTTATCGAGGTGATGTCCATGGAACAGATCCTGGAGATTCCCTTTTGTCCGCTCAGACCCCGACCAAGGTTCATTTAACTTCCAACCTTGTTTATTTTATTTATTTATTTTTCGAGTTTGCATGGGTAGTTGTTGCATGTGAGAGTTATTACCTTAGCTCTAACTATTTTTTTTATTCCACTTAACTTAAGTTATTCAACCATATTATTAGATATTTTTCTCATTTAGTGTCTCCTACTCCATTTTTTACTTCCTATTTATTCTAGGAATGCTACAATATTTCAATGAGTGGAAAACCCCCATCCTAGTTCATGTTTTTTTGTCCATTGGAGAGTTATTTATTCTATTCATGTATAGAAATAATAACCAATCACAAGTTTGTGAGTAATTCTAGTGGATATCTTTAGTTATTTATTCTATTTTCTCCACAATTTCATTTTATCTTATCTTGTGTTTGCATTTCCTATTCTAGTTTTTTTACACATCTTGATTTTGTTCATGTGCTTAAAATCCTAAAACTAGCTTGTATGCGTCTTTTACTATCTAGTAGAGAAATAAGTTCAATAAACGAGTGAAAATTTGTTGTAGCTTTGTCCATTGAAAAGGAAAAGGTTATAGTTGATATTCATGCTTTTAAGAAGGTCATCGAAACTATGCTCAAATGTAGGGCTAAGTCATAAATCAATTAAAATTAAATGTGATAGTAATAATATCATTTGTCTAGCTAAGAACTTGACCTCTCATTCAAAGAGAAAGCATATGCATATCAAGTACATTTTTATTTGGGGAATGGTAGAGGATGGAATGGGGAAGAGTTAACACTTTTTATATACATTAAAAAAACTAGCGAGGACAAGTAAAAACAGATGATGTTATGAGTCTATGGGACTTACAACCCATAGCAATTAACTCACAATTCATTCATTCTCTCTTAGACTCTTTCAACTTATATGACAAGTGGGAAAGTATTGGGTAAACATTGGGACATACACTTTCCATTTGTGTAGTAAACCAATTATCTATCTCAATAAATGTTTATGCTTAGTAGTGGCATGGAATGAATATTGAATAGATACATGCAATGAATGGCAATGGATAACACCTCACAAATTAATTATTAGTAGTTTCCCATATGTAGAATTGCATATCCATAAATAGTTTATGGTTTTTCTTATACCTAGGGTTGATTACTAGGTAGGAAGAATTATGAAAGAGTTTTAACTTATAAATATTCTAGCAATATTTGTTTGGAAGCTTTGTGATGCAATACTCATGGTTGGTTGTTGAATACTCATGTCAAGAGCACATAGAGTTTGATAAATGGTAATACTCATGTTAGCATATACAGTAATACTCATGTTAATTAGATTATATAATGTATTGTTAAATAACATATTTATCATGCTTTAGAGTGTGAGGTCTTTTTATTGCAATTTTTTTCCAGGGTAAATTATGTTTTCCAATAATTAGATGATTACGTATTTTTATCATTACAACTATTTTTTACATATTTTTTTCTTATTCACGAGTATAAACAGTTATAATTCCTTTTAGTTATATCTTTAGTAAAAAAAAAATTCTAATTTAAAATATTTATGCAAAATTTAACTTCCACTTAGTCATGTATATCACACTCATGTTTGAAGCTGTTCAAAGTTAATCTATTGGAAGCGTTAAAAGTTTATTAATAAAAACCAACCCGATTCTGAAGCAAGATATGAGATTCCGCCCGCTAAAATGTAAAACTTAGCAATCGATAAGTCTTATGAGCAACCTGATCAATGGAATTTGCTTGCTTACACAGTAGTCATATGTTACATCACAAGGGTTTGTTAATTTTGCTGACAGACATACCGAGGACTATTCTCTTGGGCGTTACAATGTTTAAAATTATTTTTAGAAAACAAAATCAAAAGTGGAACAACGCAACTGTGAGTGAAAGTGGAAGAGGCATTGTTTCTGTTATCTTCTTTCGCGGTTAAATCACGGAGATTATTCCATTATCTTCTTCCATGCACTGGTTACATCATGGCGCTTAGGTTTCCTACCATGTCCTCAATTAGACCGCAAACGATGGGAGAGCTGTAGAACAAACTGATCAAACGAGAGCTCAATCGAGACATCTCGTTGTGCTATTATTCATTGACCCGTTTAACGCCCTAATATCCTAAGCCTGGGTATTTTTTTCTTTAGTTCCTCTATTTCGATACACCGTGCTGCTCGGTTACTGGAGCAATGATGAGTAGAAATATCACTGGGGACACAAGGTAATTTGAGTGCTTGATCAACATGAGATTACCTTATTTCCTTTGTTCTTTTTTCTTTCTTTGTGAAGCCCAAAAATTAAATGCATCTGGTAGGCATGCTACATAATCATTATAAAAATTCTTCTATCTAAATGCCCTTGCCTTTAGAGCCCTTTCCAACCTGCTAATAGTGCAAACTAAATCTTTATGTGGAAGGTTTCCGCTTTTAGCATGAATGCATGAGACTATTTCATCACTAATCATCCAGAAAATGAGATTTTTGATACTACTCTACACAATGCATGGGTTTCGCAGGAGGAATGCGATCGACCTTATCCGTAATTGTGAAGAAACACACCCACATTTTCGATATCAATTTGGATCTCTCACATGTAACCGACACCACCCTTGGTTTACCTCGTAATCTTGAATCCCAAATGGAGGATATTTGAATAGAGCTCTATGGAATAAGCTACATTTTGAACTCAATGTGATTAGAGAATATATTTATAAAATTATGAGATTTGTAATAAAAAGATAATCGTGTTTTACCATCCTTATCTTGATCTTTCTTACATTCATTCTTTACTTGGTAGAAAATATTCCTTTAGATACTTCTTGATTTTCTAATCACACCTCATTTTGGGAAAATAGGTTTAGTTAATTCCTTTCTCACTTTCTAGATGTGATTGTTCAATCCCGGTGGAGATACTAGTGTGTGGGAGATAGCGTAGCAAGACGTTTTGGCTTCCATATCCCCTTATTAATGCAACACTCATAATACTTCTCTATATGGGGAGGAAAATGGGGTGATATGTAACTCATGAGATGTGAATAGTGCAGGACGCATGAGATTACACTGGATTGGAGACATTAATGATCCTTGAAAAGGGTGGTTTTTTGTGGTTTCAAGGTGAGAATAATGGCACGTGGATGATGATGTAGATGGATGATAGAGATAGGTAGATGAATGATGTGGATGGCACATGAGTGATCATGCATAGGATGCATTCCTATAAGTCATAAAAATGGCCAAATGTTGAAACTATCTCTATTGATGTGATACATATGATGAAGTAGAAGAAATTTTGGACTTTGGGCTTACAAGATGACACAAATGAGTGTATAAATATGGTGATAGAGTTGCAACTACTCAAGAAGTTTAATCTAAATCAAGAGACACAATTCTACTTTAATACTCTGTGGAAATTAATTCACAATTTGGAATAACATTCACAAACTTGCATCAATCACATACACAAGTACATAAATTTATCTAGGGGAAACCAACTAGTAAAACACACTTAAATCTGTTTGCATTAATAAGCTGAATAGAGACTGTATTACAATTGATTTCTCACTCTGAGCTCAACCTTCAGGTGAACAACTTTACTCTCTTCTCAATAAGAAGCTTTGACCCAGACTTAGTCAATTTATGCCTCTATATGAGCCCCTATTTCCTTGCTCAAATTTTTAGGAATTAGGTGCCTATATTTTAGGAGTTTTCCTCCAATTGATTACGCAATTCCCAAGGTTAGATCTCTCACTTCATGCAACACCTATACACTCAAAACTATTCTAGAATTGATGCTACACTTCCTTGGAATCTCCACCACAGCTAGGGAACTCGAATTCTCTACATGCACCGGTTATTTTTGGTTGATTGATTAGTTAACTAGATGATCACTGAGTTAGGATATTATGCCATGGCATAACTAACCTCCAACTAGTTCTATCAATAGTTATAAATAGTTTAATTGAATGCAATTGGAAATAATTGAACTGGATTGCTACAAATTAGCAATCACACATGCATAACTGGACTAAAGTCCCTCTCACTCGAATTTACTGAGCTAAATATGTGACAAGAGCCATGTCACATCATTTAGTGACATCTAAGTTGTCTTCTAATGTGGAAATTCAAATTTTCTCAATTTGACCAAGGAAAAGTCAAATTGAACCTTTCTTGCTACAGTTCTCAACGGTCCCTCTTAGCAAGAAAGGGATTTTCAACCAGCCCAGTCCTGCACCTTTGGAATTTACTGTAGCAACACCTCTCACTATTGTTGATGCTAATGCAACAAGTGCAACTAAGAAGCAAAAAAAAAAACATTGAATTAACTGTGTCTACAATTGTCTACTTGGAAAATTGTGTTGTTGTTGACTCTTCTACTGAGCCTCCTGCTCTACTCTCAATACTCCTCTACACTCCTCAATATTTGACTCACATTGATCCTCCTTCCACTAAATAGTGTGGGCCCCTATAACAAGGTAATGATCCATGAGGAGAACACCTCCATGGATCTTGCCCAAATTTTTGCAACTTTGGTACTAAGGATCTACATTTCCCCACCT
Source organism: Pinus taeda (assembly GCA_000404065.3). Lineage (NCBI taxonomy): Eukaryota > Viridiplantae > Streptophyta > Pinopsida > Pinales > Pinaceae > Pinus > Pinus taeda. Next base: position 75,731 of record APFE030694515.1, read on the forward strand.
CACTCCTTGGGGCATAGCAACATGCATGGTAAAATATACCTCTAGCTTGTAGAGGTTTCTCACTTTGACTCCAATTTTGTTCTCTCACCTCGTAGCAATTTGTCTCAGAAAGGATTTCATTGAAGATCACATCATAGCCACAATCTTCCAAAACCTCTACATAGATGAGGTTATTTTTAGGCTTGGTACAAACATAACATATTTGAGGCAAAGAGGGGAGATCAAATCCCTCTTAAAGGTTATTGTTCCAATCTCGGTAGCATTGTACCTTTCGTCACCCTTAAATTCAATATGCATATGGAGATATTTCTCCTCCAATTCATTGAAAAACTCTCTACAACCTATCATATGGAATGAGGCCCTTGAGTCCAAGTACAACACACTTCCGATCATAGTGCCAACCATGCATGTGATCAGGGTGAAGTCTAACTTGAATTTTGAAGCCAATTCTTCAATTGTTGCTCTTGCTATAGGTTCCTTCTTGTTAGAATTTTTGCGTGGAAAGTTTGTAGCATAGTGCCTTCATTCATGGCAATTGAAGCATTTTACTTTTGACAAATATTTATTCTTTCCTCCTTTGCCTGATTCATCCTCACCTTGATATTTCTTTCCCTTGGCATTCAATCCTTTTCCAACTAGAGAAAATTTTCTGAATCTGTGGAAGTTACTCCATCTCTGGTATTTTTCATGTTTGCTTCTTGTACCAAGTTGGACCATAAGTGTTCCCATTTTTGTAATTTCTTCCTCTTGTTCACCAATTCCTGGTATCTATGCCATATTTTGGGAAGGACAAGAAGATTTAGGCTCACCAGGTCATCTTCTACAACATTTACACCAACTCCTCATAGCTCATCCCAAAATTTTGTAAATGTAGTGAGATACTACAAAATACTATCATTCTTTTGCATCTTAATGTTTCAAAGTTCATATTTTAGGACAGGTTTTATATGGTCATTATTATTCTCGAATAGTTTTCTTAGTTCCTTCCACATTGCAAATGGATTTTGTTTTCCATGGAGATTCGAGACAATGTGGTCTCGCTCTCCCTTGAATATTATTCTCATTGCCTTAGCTACATATTTTTTCCATTGGGTTAGGTTTTGGGCATTAACTGATCTTGGTTTTGGAATGTCTGTCTTGACATATTCCAACAATCCATTATCATCAATAAATCCCTCCATGTGATCATTTTGGGAAATGAAATTTGAGCTTCCTTCAAAGGCATACTCTAATCTCAGTTTGTTGAAGGTCATTATCCCAACACTAAATAAATTCTGCTACACTAAAACTGCAAATTCGAACCTCCTGAGGAAAAAACTATAAATTCGTGTTCTAATGTGAATCTTGCTATGATATTATGTAGAAATATGGTGATAGAATTGCAACTTCTCCATAAATTTAATCTAAAACAAGAGACACAATACTACTCTACTACTCTGTGGAAATTAATTCACAATTGAGAACAACATTCACAAACATGCATCAATCACATACAGAAGTAAACATATTTATCTAGGGAAAACCAACTAGTAAAAACACCTTAAGCCTGCTTGCATTAATCATATGAATAAATAATGTATTACAATTGCTTGCTCGCTTTAAGCTCCACCTGGAAGTGAATAACATTTCTCCCTACTCAATGAGAAGCTCTAACCCAAACTTAGATAATTTCTTCCTCTGCTTGAGCCCCTATTTCCTTATGCAGATATTGAGGAATTGTTCCACTATTTTTTAGGAATTTTCCTCCAATTGATTGTGTGATTCCCAAGGTTGGACCTTTGACTGCATGCAACACTTGTACACTAAAGACTAGACTACAACTGATGTTACACTACCTTAGAATCTTGACCATAGCTAGGGAACTTGAATTCTTTGAATGCACTCACTATTTTTGGTTGATTAATTAGTTAACTGGATGAGCACTGAGTTAGATTGTTGTCCCACTACACAAATAACCTCCAACTAGTTCTATCAACAATAAGAACTAGTTTAACTAGATGCTATTGGAAATAACTGAACTAAATTGCTACAAATTAGCAATCACACATGCATAATTGAACTCCAAGCCTAAAATTTACTGAGCTAACTAAGAGACAAGAGTCATGTCACCTCAGTTAACTTGAATTTATTGAGATAATTAAGTGACAAGAGCCATCTCACCCAAGTTAACTACCTCCAAGGTCTATACTGATGTGGAAATTCCAATTTTCTCAATTTGACCAAGGCAAAGTCAAACTGATACTTTCTTGCTACACTTCTCAATATTGAGATATGTGATTATCATATATTAAATACTACCAATTGTCAAAACAATGAAAAATGAATGTTGTAGGAATTTGAGTGTAAATTGAGTGTTACAAAACTTTGAGAAGATAGATTTTGAAGGTAAATGATCATTTCAAGTAGCCTTAAATTAGTAGTGAAATATGAGTGACATGGGGGTTTAGAAGTAAAAAGAGTGCCATAGAACATTGGGTGTGTTGAATTTGGAGGTAAATTCGTTTTTCAAGTAGTTTGAAATTTAGGAAAGATAACTAAGTATTCATTATGAAAAGAAACAAAAATAGAGAGGTGAAGGACTATAATCCTTATGACATTGATAAAGTAAGCTTAATCAACACATATCTACATGTAAACAAGATACTGACAAATATGATGTAGTTTGAGAACATCGTTTTTCAATTTGTTTTTGTTGCGCAATTGTACAAATCGAGCAAGTCCAAATTGACGTAACATGAAACCTATTAGACCGAAAGCACCGTGAAGAGCAACGAAGGTCCATAGACCACCTAATTGACACCAACAAGTCAAATCTCCTTGTGCTTCGGGAGTAAATGGAAGGAAAAGTTTGTATTTCCATTACAGAACCTCTAGAGACATATTGGTACAATATTATCAATATAGATAGTGAGTTACGTACATTTGATCCCGATTCCGTCGTGAATGTATGACCCTCGAGTTAGTTATAGTAGCTTGTTGGTCACCTACCTCCCCATTCAATATTTCTTGGCCTACTATTGGCCAACTACTTGGGCACTAGGTTTGATGTGAGTGGGATCAGCCAACCAATGCTTCATAATTGGAGAAACGATAATTATGTGCTCCATCTCATGAAATGCAAGTCGTTCCTCATGAAACTAACAATCTACCTTGGAAAATGCATGCCCTTCCTCAAGAAATGAACATCCTACTTGTGATTCTTCAACAAATTAACTTTTGACAAGTTTTGTCTAGATTTCTTGTTAGCAATTATTATATCCATAATTATCCATAATGATCAAATTGGAACTCAACAATCTAATGAAATAGTTATAGAATACATTTGGCCAAATGTGATACAATTCTCCCATCAGTATAGTTTGTAAATATTTATAGGATGGGCATGTTCAATGTTGAAATAGTATCCCTATTAAAACTCACATTGGTTGATGTGGTACTACAACTATACTATCATCAGGGAGTGGAACAAAATAAATAAAGACTTTATAACTTTTGTTATAAATAAGAATGCTAGATACCTTTAGTAGTGAAATATTTTTAAACTAATTAATGTGATAATCAATAATAAATTGAATGAAAAAAAACATATAATAACTTCATTCATTTATTAACATTTGACATCATTCAACAAAAAAACTAAAGTTTATTTTACCATTATTACTTATTTCCAATTTGAAACATTGTCCACTACAAAATTGTCCCGATGTTTTTTGACCCTCCTTTTCTAAAAGGAGTCTGAGTGATTTATCCTCCTAAGAATAATTTTCTAATAAAAGGGTATGACTTAAATATTGTTGAGAAGAACTACTTAATCTTAGATCTGAGACTTTTGTGATACATATTGTAGATAAATGTTTTTCAGAATAATCACATCATTACGATTTGGTCGACGTTTCGAACCAACCAACGTGGTTCATCCTCAGGACAAGGTAAAAGAAATCATACAATCTTCATGAATAAATAGTAAGGATGCATCATTGCTCTAGGTCAGCCGTTGAAAACTAGTCGTTGGAGAACAATCAAACAAGAAAATGGTGAAACAAGAATTTTTTTTTTTTTTTTACAAAGTTTTAATATTTTTATTAAAAGGGTTTAATATTATAATATAATATAAAATCACAAAAAATATTTTAGATCTAAATTATTTAATAATCCTAAATTTAGTAATACAAAGTTTTAATGTTTCAAATATTATTTAAAACCCAAAAGTTAGATATAAAGACTAGATTTTGTATTTTAATATTATTTAAAATCCCAATTTTTTTTAACTAGATATAAACTATTTAATATTCCTCATTTGGTAATAAAATAGACGTTAGGTTCCAAAAATAAGGTAAATAGAGGTTTTCAAGGGGAATAGGAATTAAAAAAAATCATAAAATAATAAAATAGTAATCAGGATTAATATAATGATAAAAAAGCTCATAAATAAATAAGGGGGGGTTAAGGATAAGCTATAAATTTTAATAGGGAGTGTTATAGACATTTTTGGGCACTGCAACCCCAATCATAAATGTCCATAAACTGAGGGCTCCTAAGTCCCTAAAAGTGTTGCTTCACTACCTAAAGGAACAAGGTCAGCTGATTACATCATCTCCCAGAAGTTCTCCATAGAAAACTCCTCAAAACTGGTCAAAACTAGACCATACAGAATGCCCAGTGTAGAGCGTGTGATGCATACTACCTTCCCAGTGTAAAAGTTGCGATGCATACTGGATGGCCCCTTTGTGGGGTGTGATGGGCGAGAATGGACAAATGGCAGAGACAGTTTGCAAGGTGGAGGATCATAGAATCTTCCAGAAACTTCCCCTCTGACACTTGCCTCTCTGATTTCGCCCAGGGATGAGTAAGACATCATAAATCTCCAAGTGGAATCAAGAACTATCAAAGAGAGGACACTAATCAAAATCCCAGAAGCTGACTCACCTCCCTACAATCATCTATATATGGATCCCTCATCACAGAGATCTAGAGGCTGGAATCTTGTATCTTGTAGAAAAGTGTTGTTGGTTTTCTGGTGTAACATCATAGTGTTGGGTGATCTAAGCTTTACTTGAGGTAAATAAGGGCTTTCTTGCTGGAGGATGATGATGGGTTAGAACAATTGGTTGTAATCCTCTTGCTATTCTTGATATTAATAAAGCTATTCAAGTTTTCCTCCACATTCTTGTATGTTCGATTATATATGCATTTGTGTGGTCAATACATATCTGGTCTTGTGTTGTTTATGACTATAGATCTGTGTTCTTTGATAGTGTTATGCTTCTTTGATCCCACAGGTGCTCTCTGAAGTTGCGTAGACAAAGAAGGAGTGGAAAAGATCTATCGAGAAGGAGAGGAACTAGGCAAGGAACAAAGCGCAAGGCAAAGGTTGGTGTCCTTTGTTCCCCTCTTGTCTATTTTTCATAAAGGAAAGCGAAAGTAGTTTTAACTTGTTTGTTTCTAAGATAGCTACCAGTCTTAGTGGGAATAGCAGCTCTAAGTGGACACTATTCCCGGTAACAGGGAGATTATAAGAAGTATTAAAACTAATAAGGTTTAGATCTCAATAATATGTATTACAAGGAAAAAGAGGTTAAATATTATTGAAGAAAATAGGAGATCAATAATTGCAATTAAATAAGTTAAAAATAGGGTTAAAAATGATAAATAAAAATAAGGATGAAAGGTATAAATAAAGGGAGAATGAGAAAAAAGTCAAATAATCTGCTAAACTTAAAAAAGAAAAAGACAAAAAGGGAAAAAGCGAAAAAAAGGGGCAAGTGGATCATAAGGGGAGGGCAAGAATCCAACTTTTACTCGATATTTATTCCTCAATATTGTATGATTTCTTTTGATTTGTCCTAAGGATGAACCACATTGGTTTGTTTGAAACTTTGACCAAATCCTAATGATGTGATTATTGCGAAATACATTTTTCAACTACTAAATCTATAAAACACCTAAAATTTTTCAATCATATTTACAATTTTAGATATAAATTGACTAGTGGATTATCTTCTGTGAGTTATTATGAAGTATCCATATTATTTCCTTGTTTCATTAGCTCTCTATATTTATTTATGCTTCTTCCATCCTTCCATCAAAATCTTAAGGAGATGTTCAGTGAGATTGAGAGACCAACTAATCTATTTTTCAGCTTTTTGTTTTATTTTTTCAATGAAGAAATATCCTCTCCATATGTTAACATAGTATCGTAGACGACCATCATTTATTACTCATGAGAATAAGTTTGGGAAGCTTGAATATGCCTCAGTTGCTCCAAATCCTCTCTTAAGCATTGGGATTCAAAATTTACTTGACATATACCTACAATGTAATATTTTTAATTCGACATTGGAAGTGCATCTCTACGCCACATTCTTTCTAGGAAAAGATTGGTTAATAGGGAAATCAACAGTGCCAAGTGGTGGATGTAGAAGAGGGACACAAAAGAACAAATATGGAATGAATAAAAATTTAGGATATGGAGAACATGAAACTTACCACCCAAAACAACAAGACGATTGAGTGCCAAAACAACTGAGAGGAAATAAATTTGAAAAAACTTTTGTGACCAAAATTATAAAAGACAGGGGGAAAGCATTAAAGAACGTTTCTTGGTTAATTCTAGCTAGACCAATGCTAAGAGAAGTTCTTAGTGTGTGGATAAAGGAGAAAGCATATTTTCATGAGGAACCTAGGGAGGTTAGCAAGTATAAGCATTGATATTATCCCAAAACTAGAATCTAAAGTTCACTCTACCTATCAAATGAAACTTTAATATTAATATTTATGTCATCTATACTTGTAATTTTATATCTTATGTAGATATATGAATGTAAAAATAATTTTGTGATGCTATAAAAAATAAATTTCCATGCTAATTTATGAATGTCAAATCTTTTATGGTATTATGTACATTAAATTCCCATGTTTCCTCATGGAAAGAGACTAAAATGGGTTGATGTGATTGATGTATGAGGGATGGATTTACATTGAACATGATTCAATGGAGTGAGTACTAATAGAACGAGAAAATAATATTTTGTTGTGCAACTCTAACATTTCATATTGTGAAATCTCATGTATGGTCTTTGTGACATCTAATTGGAAGGTGTTCTTTGGATACATTTTTCACATATTCAATCCAATGTTAATTTTGACCAATAATTGTGTACTTGCCAATTTATATATATATTAAATGTAAATATTTGGTTTGTATTATACGTGTCTCCATTTGGATTAAGCACACCATTTGTTGGGTTTTTTTTTGTCAAGAAATTACATGCCCTATCTCTAGAAATTCAAACCCTACCTCAGGAAATGTACTCCTTATCTTAGGAAATGCATGCCCTAAGTAAGGAAATTCACCCCCTATCTCAAAAAATCCATGCCCTATCTCAAGAAATGCACAACTTTCCCTAATAAATGAACACCCTACTTGTGACGCCTGAACAAATTAACTTTTCACAAGTTTTATGTAGACATCCTACTAGCTATCATTCTTCCTATATTTGTTAATTAGAATTTAATTGTAACCCAAACACCATTGTGAATATTAATAGAATCCATTTAGAAATGAAATTTATTGATTATTACTATGAGGCATGGGTATATCTTAAAATCCTTCCTAAACGCTTTTATGGGAATTCATGAATAATGAAGGAAATACACTCACTTCCACTTCACTATTAAATATTATAATTTATTAGTTTAAGGCATAAAAGTTGAAATCATTGTCAACATTTGTTGGCCCCATTGGTGGATTAAAGCACTTACCAATGAAATACAATAATAGATATAGCACACATGCATGTGCCTAAAAACGAGGGCTCTTATATCCAATGCATCATAAGCATGGCCTTCAATGTCCAACAAAAAATAATTTTTTTTTAACTTTTTCTCATTGTGATTCTAATTCCCCCAACAAATATCTAATGGAGCATGCCCAACTAATATTCCTCACAAATGGATGCCCCTTGGTCTTTATTTTTATGGTAGGTATGTGATATCATTACTATTCTAACAACCAAATTCAAAATTTTAGTGGATTAAATTTCTCTATAGTTTCCATGTGATAGTTAGTTTTCATTCAAAATGTGATTCTTATATGTTTTCACTAAAGGATTGATAGAAAGGTTTGTTGATATTTTAGTGTTATTCAATTGCTCCACAATTTCCACATGGAATTTTTGCTCACTAAATGTATGACAATGGAATATGAGGGTCAATGGTACAATAAAACCTTATCCACAAATAATCCTAATTGGATTTTTCAACAAAGAAATGTGTATTTGTCAAACTGTTATTCAAAATATGTCATATATTATGATATATATTAGTGAATGTTTATTATGTGTGTTAGAATTATCCATGTGGATATTTATGACCACCTACATGTTCCATTGACTCAAATTCTTTATCTTCTTAGTGATTTTTTAATGTTTTTTTGGACCCCAAAGTTTTAGGGCCATTTTGGGGTCCTAAATGATGTTTTTGGTCATTTAGGGGTCCAAGGGTTGCCATTGAATTCCCTAGCCAAGAAAAAACTTTCCATCCTCATATATTTCTTGCCAATGGATTACTGTTCACCCCAAACATACATTATATACAAAAATTACACCCCCGGGAAGTTGTTGTACCAACGAAACACCTCAGGCGATGCAAAACTTTTGGAACTTCACTCTCTATGGTTAGGTTTTAGAACATCTTGGGTTCTTTCTATTTGTTGAAATGGAATTCCTTGGGCCTCTTGTAATATGTTTTTGTGAATGGTTGTAGACACCATATCTCTCCCTTTAGAGGCAGCTACCACTATTATGGCTAATTTATATTCTATAATATTATGTTATTTTCTTTATAATAGAAGTTGGATTTTTTGCACTATTAGGGTGCTCTCCGGTATATTTCTCTATGTGTGTTACATTTCATTTCCATTCTTTAAATTCATTCCTTGTACAACATACATAACTATTATTAGAGAAATATGATCCTTTTTGTTTCTTGATGGATGTCCCCAATGAGTTAAGGTTACAAAGAGTTTTTTCTCAGATTAGTTTTACTTAAGAATTATTTCTCTTGCATACCTAAGAAACATTCCATGGTGGAATAAAAGAGAGATGGAAGAGTAGGAGATCCTATCAAGTTGTTTCTTGAAGAATCACTTATGCAACATATAAATGAGATGACAGACAAGTTCATATATATCCTTTAATAACTACCAATAATAGTTGAGCCCCTTTCAAAAAGTGGCACTTTTGGAGGAGTGGCAGTATTCAAGATATAACTTAACTTTGATATCCAATTATTCAAATTCCAAGTAGATGCAAATGATTTTTAGAAATGGTTGAATCTATTAGAGAGCTTTTACTACATATATTTTTTTTTGACAAAGAGAAGATCACCTTTGCACTCCTAAAATCCCTTTCCCATGCCAAATATTGGTTGGAAGGTTAATGGGAGAGACACAACAAAGATGAGTCTATGGTATTAAGTGGAAGACACCTTGGGCCACTTTTGTTTATTCTATCAATTAGGAATACCACCATGTAGGGAAATACAATGACCAGTACAAAAGATTGACAACTCTATGATAGGTGGGAGATGAAACCTTGTTGGGGTACACTAATATTTTTTGTACCTAATAATCAAAGCTAGGTATTAGATATTTTTAGCAAAACCTTGTTTTGAAGAATGACACTGGCCTACATAAGATCTAAAAGAGATGCATTTCCTTGAAATGTCCTCATTGGGAGTCACCTATCAATGGGATGCCAAAATTGAGTGTAAATTGAAGAAGTGGAATAAGGGGGAGTTTGGGTCTATAAATACATCACAACAAAACCCTCGAAAAGGTATCTTGAACTCGTAGAACAAGGGATAAATGAAGTAGAGACAACCTTAACACAACTAGTCCAATTCGCAGATAAATTACAATAGTGGGAAGTCGAAGAATGATATTGGAAGGTGGCGTGAGTTCAAAAATAGCCACTAGCACAACACTGATGAATGCCACTTGATACAATAAATTTTGTATGGTCTTGAAGAAAGAGAAGTGGAATATAGCTCAAATTCCAAGTCAAAATGCAAATCATTGATGGAAAACCCAGTGTTACCATTATAACCACATAGATCCAAGAAAAAGAGTTAGAGGATCCTAAGGAGTAGTAGTGCCTCCTACATTCAGATATGTGGCTGAAGGGAAACCCACAAAATATCATTATCGATTGTGAGATCTAGAATAACTTGATCTTAATGGTCAAAATTAAGATATTTAAGCTACCGATAATTTAACACACCCACCCATATACCATTGTTTAGCTGAGCCATGGATGGTAGACTCATCTTAGCAAGAAATTCTACCTCTCTTATGACATTAAGCCCTTCAAAGGTGAGGTATTGTGTGATGTTTCCCCACTCAAATTTTGTAATGTTATTTTTGGATAGCCTTACATGTGGAAACACTGTGATATTTATGAGTCGTGTCCACCTAGTGTCATTATTACTTCAAGGGGTCTTTCCTATAGGGTACTAAAGGTAGTTCCAACTACTACACTTTCATTGATGTGAGTAAAATAATTCTAAAAGGTAATATGTTAGATTGCAATTTCTTTCCCTTGAATGGTTCAGTTAGAAGGTGTAAACAAGTTCACTACAACCATCACATCCTTAAAATATGGGGATTTATAGAACATAAGCAAGACGAAAAGATTATAGAAGCATATAGAGATTTCTTTGCTTCTACTATGGCGGTGCATCCACTCAGCCCAATCAAACACTCAATTGATTTGATACCTGTTTCTCCTTTACCTAATGGACCAATATATAGATACTAGTCTTTGGAGAATGAGGTAATGAAATTTCAAATTCATGTGCTCATCCAGAGGAGCCACATTCGATTTCACTCCTCATCTTGTGGGTGTCCAATTATGTTGGTGTAAAATAAGGATGAGACACGGAGACCCTATATTGATTATATAGCCATTAAAAACTCATGATCAAGAATAGATATCGGATCCCCCATATTCATGATATTTTTTATTGGGTTAAGGGTTCCAAGTTGTTTAATAAGGTTGATTTGTATTCAGGTTACCACCAGGTTTCAACTGAGAAAATAGATGTATGGAAAACACAATTCAAATCTAATGAAGACGTTTTTGAGTGGTTGGTCATGCCCTTTGGATTGACTAATTCTTTAAAACATTCATGAAGATAATGGATGATTTTGTACAGTCATTCACAAACTCTTTCTAGTTGTATAATTGGATAACATACTCATTTTTAACAAAACCTAAGAATAACATTACAACACATTCAACAGGTCCTTAGAAACCTATAACAACAAAACGTTGTATGTCAGTGCAGAGAAATGTTCAATTGGAATACAATGAAATCAATATTTGGAATACATCATAAAAAATGTGGTGTGTGTGGACCCAACCAAGATCCAAGTCATGCTAGGTTGGTCAGCCACAATGAACCTGTTGTGCCCTACAACAACCCCCCATTTCATATCAATATTATCCCAAAACCATAATATGAAATGGGTCTCTTTTTAATTTTCGTTTTAATTGGTATCAACTTAGTTCTATTAAAAAAGGCCCGAAGAGATAAAATAAAGAATTACCCAAAAAGCCTTTTCAATAAACCAATTAAAAGTCTTAGCATAAATGATTAATCTTTCGTCATTGCAATAAAGTGATCGAAAGATCGCATATTGCAATGACAAAAGGAACACAACTTGAGGACATATTGGTTTACTCCGATGCGAAATCGCTATCGGATATCGGCGATAATGACTTAACACATTAAAAGCCCCCTTGCTCCGATGCGATGAGATATCGCTATCGGCAATCGGCGATAATGATTTAAAGCAATTGAGCTCCCTCTTGCCCCGATACGATGCGATATCGCTATCGGAAATCGGCAATCGACTATGCACGCCTTCTTAACCGCCCAACTCGCTACCCCCGACGCGACGCGATATCGCTATCAGCGATCGGGGATTCCAAATGGAACCAAAACAATGATTTATGATTTTCCCCGACGCTCAATTGCGATAAAGGCAAAAGCGTAGTTTTCAAAGAAAATCTTAAAAGCGGTTTAATACGATTTATCCGTATTTAAGGCATTATCTTTCGAAAAGCCACTCATCCACGCTCAACCACCAAAACGCCCAAGGCACGCTTCAAATAAATCATTCGACCATTAATCGTATTGATTGGCATTGATAAGATTGACAGGCCTTAACAACCATTTAATGAAACAGTAAGCCGGCGATCTGTTTACAGATTTTGTTCGAGGCCACCTTAAGTCAATCGTTCGCCATGAATTATCAATATATATATCTCAGTCTATTCGATTTATGTTATTATTTCCTGTATTAAGCCCATCATCGTCTTTGTGCAGAATTCTCCTGCAGAAACAGATTTGAGTAGAATGGGGAAGAAGTCTAAGAAGACCACAATGCCTTCCGCTTCGCCAGCCGCAGGGCAACCTGTTGTTGATCCAGGCAATAAAAAGAAAGGGCTCATATCGGACACTACATGCCTGGGACTTACCAGAGCTACTTGGCAAGGCACATATAATCTGATGAAATCCGAAGACCCGAGGGTGACAACAATACAAGTTTCAGCCGACAGCACCAACAAATCCGAGGCTAATATGAGCGATTTAGCCAACTCTTTTCTTCATCGAATAGCGGCCTGGGAGAAAATCCTCCCATACACAGATGTGGTAAGATGGGTGATTCAGGAAATCCCAATTACTGACAGAACTTTCAGCACCATAGATGGGAGAATTTTCGGTTATTTTCGAGCTGAGGATCTAAGGCAAATGTATCATTTGCTGGAGGAAGAGAAGAAGTATAACACGACATTCCTGGAGAAATTTTGAGCTGAAAATGAGACTGAGTCCGAACCAATTCGAGGTTGGAGACAAAATCCAGCAAAGCACAAGCACGAATCTTCGGGTAAGTACTCGGATGATTCTCTATGCTCTCCTTATTGCTATGCTAGAATTATGGTGTGCAGACTATGGGGATTACATGATTCTGCCAATTTCACCATAGAAATGGTCCCCTTAATGGAGGTGGCATGTAGTGGCGAAATAATGGATTGGGCGGATATATTATCCGATAAGTTAGCAACTGCAATTCTTAACTTCAAATTCAACTCTCGCGTCACTGAGAGGTTCATCCCCCCGTTTTACTACAGTGCCTATGTATTAGATGTTTTGTGTTTTAATTCTGAATTTCCTGTGCTGGTATGGAGGTGGACGTCGCAAGACCCTGCACCCATCCACATATACCATCAAAATTTGTGGAAGACCAACTACAAACACCATTTGTATCAAATCTCCAACGGTTTCATGTTGCCTATTCATTATTCCATTTTCAATAAGCTTGCCCCTAATATTTCCTACCAAGCAGGGGTGGATTTAACTTCCATAGGGAGTTGGTTTGGGGAGGAAAAATTCACCTATATCAGAGTTTTTGGCTGTCAAGCCAAGCCCCACGTTCTTCGTCTATACATCCCTGATAAACTACTGGCCAGAGAAATAGCCTATCAGATCAATGCTGATGGGGTTACACAAACTCTGAAGAAAGCAAAGAAGCACGCCCGGCCCTCTTTTCCCTTGCGAATTAGTATCTATACTCTGCATGATCTCAAACATGTAGAGAAAGAAGCTAAAAAGATAAATTCACTGACCCTGGCAACTCTACCAAGCAGGCGATTCGATCCGAACAAAGTCACCTATAATGCACTCGACCAGGCCAAATTGGCCAAGTTCGAGCATAAAGAAGATAGATTTGAAGACTTGTTCGCATCGTCCGAGTCGCTATATCAAGTTAAATCGCTCGCCATACATGAATACAACGATGAGGGACTAATCGAATTCAACAGACTTAGAGAGCAGAGGTTGCAAACTCTACCTCTAGACCTGTTAGCGACTACTCCAACAACAGAATCAAGCGAGCCTGAGCAGCGACTTGATAAAGAACCTCCTATTACATCAAAGCAGCAGGAGGAAGTGCATGAGCAGAGACAAGAAGAAACCCAGGCGAACTTGCAGAGACAGGAGGAGACCCACGCGAAAATTCAAGAACATAGCAGTTCAAAAGTAAATCAAGACACATAGATTGACCCAAAATTGCTCCAGGAATGGCAGCAATTTAATTTGATTATCGGCAATCTAGAATGCTCTAAAGATGATGAGGTTTCAAAAGAGGGCGACACACAAGAAGCGACATCAAAGCAGGTTTCGGGTGAAACCAACGACCCACCCAAATTAAAGGAAGCGAAAATAATTCCAAAGGATCCATCGGGCGAAATCATTTTGCAGATAGAAGAGATTCCTCCCTTGGATGTCTTCTATAGCCCTTAGCATAAAGCTGTAGTGAAATGATAGAGGAAGAGGAGAAGGACTGATCAACCTTCTTTATTCCCTTAACTAACAGTAATGGGCAACGTGGTATGGAAAGAAGAATTTGACCCCTCCGATGACTTGACAAAGCTATCGCAATATGCTGGAGCTTATTTGGCGGTGACAATAGATAAAACATCAGAAGTAAGCAGTCTATTAAAGTAAAAAGATCAAGACATCTTTTCGCTACAGGCTCAATTATCGGAAGCGCAGCAGAAGGCAGAGCAAGCAGAACAGCAATTGCTAGTACAGCAACAAAATAACAATCATCTGACTAAGCAATTGCAGGAAGAAAAACAGAGGATTGAGGATAACACAATCCAAAAGCAAAAGGAGTTATCGGCAGCATTGGCGCAACTAAAAACATCAACTGAGGAAATGCTAAAATCCAAAGATGAGCGAATCGCTCAATTGTCAGCCCAACTTGAGCAAACGAAAAAGCTCCCGCAAGTAGATGAGTTTAAAGCAGAGGCATTTCAATTAAAAAAAGCATTGATAAATCAAATGAAGATCTTGTGTCAGCAAATCACCCAGGCAGAACTATTGTATGACTTAGTGGCATCCATAAGTGAAAAAGTAGAAAAGGCAAGGATGGATTTAGATCAGGCCAAAGAAACATTCACAAATTTTCTAGAATGGCAAGATTCTGATCAGGGATAGGTAGCTAACCTACCAAGAATTCTGGAATCACACAAAGAAATATTATTCACAGAATGGAAATCTCAGTTAATGAAGGCAGAAAGAGCGATTTTAAGATGCAAGGCAACCACTAGTAAATTGGTTGAGTTGGTACATAATACTCTTTACTTGTATAACATGATTTCTTAATGTACTCCAGGCCAATTAACAGCAACAAAGATGTTGGAGCATTGATGCTACCCAGAGCTGGATAAAAATGGAAGGTTAATCACGCGAGTCAACAGTTTGACATGGGATGCTTATTGGTTCTTTTTAGTGAAGCCGCACAGCCAAAGAACCACCCTCAAATTCCTCACAGATGCTATCGGGTATATCATACCCGATATTTAGGATGCCACCTTCAATGCCCAACTCAGCCTGCGCCTCAATAGACCACCCGAAGTGGAGCCAATGCTTGCGATAAGCCATCTCAGGTTTAAAGGCAAACATCGTGAGTCATGATTCACATCGCCGATTGCCAAATTGCCTCCAAGAATATAGATAGTATTAATTGATGCCAATTTAGTAGGATTTTGTTTCATACATTTTTTTAGCTTAGTAGTATTTATAGACGCTTTCATGCATTTAGAAAGGGTCGTAAAGTTTTGTATATGACTTAAACCCTGAAGTTGAACTATTGTACTTCAGGGATATTCTTTTATGAAACTGGACCAATCATTCTGATTTTGATAAGGAA
>APFE030694519.1:0-18793 GCA_000404065.3 Pinus taeda
TGGATATTATCCTTTAAAGACCCTATGAACACATCAATCCTATGCTCCTCTGGAATATCTTTTACCCTTATATTCAATTTTTGGAACTCCTTAATGTGCTCCATTATTGAACCCTTTTGTTTGAGACTTATCAATTGGATAAAAAAAGTGTTGCTTTTTGTATCCTCATAATGTGCTATTAATTCTTCCGTAAAAATTGCCCAATTGATAACTTGTTTATGAGAGCAAAGCCATTGATACCATACAAACTGATTTGGTTCCAAATATAAAGTTGCCATACGTACTTTTTGTGTGTTTTGCACATTATTGAGATCGAAAAATTGCTCCATCTGTAATATCCATGTTGCGGGATCCTTGCCATCAAACTTCCTCATATCGATTTTTGGAATATGGTGGGTCTTCGATCCAACATTGGAGTCTATGGAATCATGATTAACATTTCTTTTGTTCTCATCATGAGTTTCCTTTACTAACCTTTCACCCTTAGTGACCCTTTCTTGTAGCAACTTATTCATATTTATCTTCAGTTCTTCCATGTCTGTCTTCAAATCTATCTTCAAATCATCCATCTTAGCTTCCACGTCATTCGTCTTAGCTTCTACACCTTTCTTTAAACAATCCATCTTAGATTCTGTTCCTTTTTGTGCAAGTGACACTTGTTGCACTTGGTCTCGTAATTTTGATATATCATGTTGCATTTCTTCCTCTTCTTCATGAGTCATGCTAGATCTTTCAGGTCGCTTACTAGGTGTTTCTATTTTCTTTCTTCGGGGTATCAATTACTGATAATAATGCTTCACTATGCCCTTTGAATTCCTTCAAAACAATTTTTCAAACCAAGCTTAAGCAAACATTTAAAAAAATATACACACTTTTTTTCACTTTGTAGGAGCTCGATATTGCCTCTGATGTATCTCTGTAATTTTGGATCATCCAATTTTGGAATTGCGACCTTCGGTAGCCCTCTGTTTCCTCTTTCCAATGCCACTAGTCTGACCCCAATTGGATTCTCCAATGAAGAGTTATGCCAAATCTCCCATAGAGACCTGATTATAGACTAGTTCATTAGAGCGAACTTGTACGACGTGCCACGAGTCATAGTTTTGACCTTTAGCTCTGAAAATATGTAAAAGAAACTACAGTCTGTCCTCTTTCTGTGCCTTCTTATGAAATTTCAATCCAATGCTCAGAGAAAAAGTTATGACGATTTTCCCCAGGTCAGCTGTTTGGAATGTAATTCAGGAGTCTGCAAAAAGACCAACTTCCGCAGATCATATCTCCGCAAATATAGCGCAAAAATCTCTGAAATTTGGACCTGAGATTTAGCGCGATGTCTTCTCAAATGGGTTTTTTTTCAACTTCTGAAACGTCGCAGAAAAAAAGTTATAGCGAGAATGCCACGATGACCTGTTTGGAGCAGCGAAACCCTAGAATCCAAAGCTCTGATACCAAATGTTATGAAACCAGCTCAAGAAAAGATAGAGAAGATAGATCAACGCCTTAGAATTCAACCTCTTCGAGGGGGCAGCCTCCTTTACATTACATAAATGAACAATTCTTGGATGATTCAAATAATAAAACCTCCTTTCTATATATAGGAGTCTAAGGAGTCACAATATAACCTAGCGGACCTAACAATAATAATATAAAGCCACAAAAATAACAATAGAGGGATTCTATGGGGCACAGTAATAACAATATGGGGACAAGGGGCACAACAATATTAATAAGGGGTACAACTACAATATTAATGGGGTAATCACTAGTATTATAGGGACCCAACATCCCCATAGAGAGTGGTTCTGCAAGTATGAGAAATACCATGGTGGTGATGTCTTCTTAGGGGATGACAGGAAGGCGAGAATCGTTGGTCGTGGAAAATTAAAGTTGAAGTTGTAAGATGGAAGGGTTAAAACACTTCCGGGTGTTTTACATATCCCTGCATTGGCCAGAAATCTGATTTCTGTAAGCAAGCTGGATGATGCAGGTGTAAAAATAATGGTTTAGAAGGATACCTGCAAGATGGTTTGGGGAGCATTGGTATTGATGCAGGGAGTTCATATTGGAACTTTGTAAAAGTTACAAGGTAGCACTGTTGTTGATGGGTGCAACAGTTCTGTGGCTCCTGAAAGTGGAGCAGAAAATCTAGTGGTCTCTCGAGAGAAGACCATGTTGTGGCATCAAAGGCTTGGACATATTGAAGAAAAGGGCCTTTGAATACTTCATGGTAAAGGTATGGTAGAAGGTATGAGTAATAGCTCTCTGGATTTTGATTTTTGTGAAAATTGTGTATATGAGAAGCAGAATCAGGTGAGTTTCCCCTCTTGTGGTAAGAGGGCGAAACAAATATTAGATCTTGTGCATAGTGATGTGTTTGGACTTGTGAAGATTCCATCACTCGGTAGGTCTATGTACTATGTATCATTTATAGATGACTTCTCAAGGAATACATGGATATATTTCCTTAAGAAGCAATATGAAGTCTTAGACTGGTTTAAAGAATTTAAGGCTCTGGTGGAAAACCAGACAGAGAAGAAGATAAAGGTGCCGAGGACAAATAACAATGGAGAGTTTTGCAATAAGGAATTTGAAGAATTCTGTAAGAAGTGTGGTATAGCACGGAAAAAGACTACTCCATATACACCTCAACAAAATGGAGTTGCAGAAAGAATGAACAAAACATTGATGGAAAGGGCAAGAAGCATGCTCAGTGGTGTCGGGTTAGGACAAGAATTCTGGGCAGAGGCGGTGGAGACAACATATTACCTGGTCAATAGATCACCTTCATCAACGTTGGAGGATAAGACTCCACAAGAGGTATGGACTGGTAAGAAACCCTCTCTTGCACATCTGAGGGTATTTTGATGTGATGCATATGTACATGTTTGAAAGGAGAAACGAACTAAGTTGGATAGTAAATCTGAAAAGTGAATCTTTATTTGGTATAAGGATGGTTTAAAGGGTTATAAGCTTTGGAACCGAGTAACAAGGAAGGTTGTGTACAACCGAGATGTGGTGTTCAGAGAGGTGAAATATGTTATCATACATGAAGTCCAACGAAAGGAACCTGAGAAGATAGAGTTTGAGTTAAAGGAGGAAGAATCAGACTCTACAGCAGGGGAGGAACCAGAGGATGAAGAGCCACAAACTCCGGGTGTGAGAAGATTAGTTCAAGAAAGAAGGCAACCAGAAATGTATAGTTCATCTACTTTCTGTTCAAAATTTTCTTTATCTATTACTGATGATGATCCCAGAACTGTGAAGAAAGCAGTAGATTCAAAGGATGGAAAACTCTAGAAAGAGGCCATGGTTGATGAAATGGCATCTTTGCAAAAAAATGAGGCTTGGGATCTGGTGGAGTTGCCGGCTAGAAGGAAACCCCTTGGCAGCAAATGGGTGTTCAATAAGAAGACAAATGCAGAAGGAAAGGTGGAGAAATATAAAGCTCGGTTGATAGAAAAAAGTTATTCCCAGGTGTTGGGAATTGATTTTGGTGATATTTTTTCTCCTGTTGCCAAGGTAGCTTCTATTAGATTACTTTTATCTGTTGCTGTTGCATTTGATTTTGAGGTAGAACAAATGGATGTGAAGACAACATTTCTTCACGGGGATCTGGAAGAGGAAATCTACATGAAGCAACTTGAAAGCTTTGCAGTGAAGGGTAAGAAAGAACTCATATGCAAGTTGAAGAAGTCTCTGTATGGGTTAAAACAATCACCAAGGATGTGGTATCAGAAATTTGATACATTTATACGGGGACTTGGGCTTCACCAGAAGCAAAGTAGATCACTGTGTGTATTTTAAATTAATTGGTGACCGTGTTATTTATCTAGTCTTGTATGTGGATGATATGTTGCTAGTTGGAAATGATAAAGAAATTATCCAGGATTTCAAGACCCAATTGTCCTCCAAATTCGACATGAAAGATCTTGGTGCTGAAAATTATATTTTGGGCATGGAAATTAAAAGAGATCGAGCAAAGAGGAAGCTTTGGTTAAACCAGAGTAAGTATGTCCAGACAATATTGTAGAGGTTTAATATGCAGGATAGTAAACTAGTGAAGGTTCTTATTCCTGTAGGTGTAAAGTTATCTGCTGAACAGTGTCCCAAGACACAAAAAGAGGAAGAGGATATGTCCCATGTTCCATATACAAGTGCAGTTAGTAGCCTGATGTATGCGATGGTCTATACTAGACCGGACATTGCACATGAAGTGGGAGTATTGAGCAGGTTTATGTCAAAACCAGGGAAGGAGCATTGGACAATAGTGAAGCGGGTTTTCAGGTATTTTCATGGCACTAGTGATTATGGTTTGTGCTACCAAGGAAGATCAGAATTGCACAGAGTTTTGGATATCTGTGGCTTTGTTGATGCGGACTGGGTTGGAGATCTGGATCAGAGAAGATATACAAGTAGGTATGCGTTTAACCTATTTGGAGGTGCAGTCAGTTGGATGAGTAAGAAACAATCTGTAGTGGCACTATCAACTATAGAGGCAGAGTACATGGCAGCCACTCATGCAGGCAAGGAAGTAGTTTGGTTGCAGAGACTGTGTTCAAGTACGGGGTTAATACAGGGAGCTATTATGATAGACTGTGACAGCCAAAGTGCAATTTTCTTGGCAAAGAACCCTGCTTACCATTCAAAGACAAAGGACATTGATGTTCAGTGTCACTTTGTGAGGGATATGATAGAAGACAAAAAAGTGTTTCTGGTAAAGGTGGACACTTTGAAGAATACTGTAGATGCATTGACAAAATATGTGAGCTCTGAGAAGTTCTCTTGGTGTAGAGAAAAAATGGGCGTTGCGGGGCTGGATAAATGACTAAGCTCTCTTGTGGCTCCCTATGGAAAGAAAAAACAAGTGGGAGAATGTTGGGTTGTGTTATATTCTTTCCACGACTAGCCCACGTAGTTAACCCGGGGGTTAAAAGGGGGGCGGAGCCCCCCTTTGTTGCGCCGATTACGTAGCGGGGGGAGTCACAGGGGGTTTGAGGGGTGCATGTAACTCCACTCTATGGGGCCCGGGGAAACGTCCTGGAAAATTTTGGTTTTGGACTCTATATTAGGTTGGGCGGACCTACCTATGGTTTTGTGCATGTGTTTTTGCACATGGTTTTGGATGCGATGGTTTGCGGTCCATGGTTTTGGACGCAATGGTTTTCTGTCCATGGTATTGGATGCTTCGGCATGTATAAATATGTATTGTAATATCAAAAGGAACATAATGAAAAATCAAGCTGGTAGCGCCGGTTTTGGGATCCAGGGGAAAATCTCTGTGTTTTTATGTGTTATGCTCTCGCATTGTTTGTTTTCTGTGTTTTAGAATTCGTATGCAGGTAATTTCTGTACGGGGTTAAAACCTACACTAACAAATGTAAGGTTTCCATAAGATCTTCTCTTACTCCCATAAGCAGGACCAACTTTAGTGACTCAAGGTCAAGTGTGCACCTGGCCCTTTTGTAACTAAGCTATAATATTTCTTCATAATCCTCTAAGGATTCATCACTGCCTATGGTCATCTTAAAAATTTCTTCTTTAGTATCTTTTGACTGACAGTAGTCCCGATATTTGTTGTTAAAGGCCTGCTGCATCTAGGCCTAAGTTGTGATGCTATCTCCAAGTAAACCCATGAACCAACGCAATGCTGCATCCTTGAGGGTAGATGGAAATAGTTTTAACTTTTGCTCATCATCTGTATAGTCATAGGCTCGTCGTATAACAACAAATTCAAATAGGAAAGTGTCGGGGTCCTCTGTGGTCAAGCCATGGAAATGAGGTAGGGAAGAGGGGCTTATATTTTTCATCTTCGTGTCCCCATTAGTTTCCCTGGTGGGGAAGGCACCCTCAACTCTCTCTCTATTCCCTCTGTCATTTCGATTTTTAGCCATTGGTTCAGTAGGAATGGGTTCCTCTTCTTCTTCTTCCCCTGTAGGTTTTTCAAATATGTCAGGTTTTTGACCTAAGGGTTCCTCCAGTTCACAACCATCAAAGAAGAGAGAAGGTTGGTTGTTGGATGTAGTGGGGGTATTTGGCAAAAATTTCCTTAAGTTATCCCTATTCCTACAAGGCATGAAAGGAAATATTTTTGGTTTGGTTTTGTTTTTTATTTCAAACTTGGAAAGTACTTGGAGAATTGAGTTTGTTGATTGAATGAAGATTACTGACAAAATGAAAAATCCACCTGCTATAGTGAAATCTTACTTGCAAAAATGGAAAGGAAAGCAAACAATGCAAAATGAAAGAAAGGAAACAACTAGATTGCTTTTGCATAAATAAACTAATGGCAGAGTATTGAAGACAAGAAATAGAAGAAAAGAACGTAGTAATCACATTCTACTCAGACACCTCCTCGACAACCGCGCCAAAAAGTGATGAGCACCAGTATTGCAGCAAGGATGTTGCAACTCCTAGGCTACTAACTTTACTTATCAACCTAAGGTTCGTACAAACTTGGAGGTGACAATGCTATATGCACAAGTAAAAGTGACGGTTTTGCCTGTTGTCACTGTTTAGCTGGCGAGAGACCGTTGGGGTTCCAAGCCAGACATCTATAGAGTCAAAAGAAGCTTGATTATTTGATGGAATAAATGTAAATCTACTCTAAGAGAGTTACTCTACTACAGTAATGGAGAAGGCCAACATGTAATGTTAAACCACACCATACCCTAATTAACCATTTTAGAAGTTATGCTAAGAAGAAATGCTAAATCAACATAAAACAAATGCTACTATCTATGTTTTAGAAGTAAGAAGCATCAAACAATACTAATGTGCAAGTAAAGAAACTAAACTAAATCTATTTTCACTTTTTTTTTTGTCTTTTTATGCAAAATTGAGTATGCAAACTAATTGTTCTTGTGGATGTGACAGGTGGATTAAGGGTGTTTGAGGACAGATATAAGGTTTATGAAGTGGTTGGATGGTGTGGAGGGTCCCTACGAGGCTTTTTGTGACTTCCTAGAGGTTCTCCATCAATTCAGCCTCAAAACAGGTCGTTTCAGGAAAACCTATAGGATGTACTAGAAACCTACAGGATGATCCTGTAGGAATTACATGAAACCTACATGATATAGCCGAGAGCTAAATGTGAGGTGTTGGAGGTGATGGGAGGCTTAGAAAAGGTGTGTGATGGGTGGAGTGGAGTGTTCAAAAGTCTAGGATCATTTAGGAGTCAATATCGAAGATGATAGATGGGTAGATTCGCTCAATGTGTTTGCGAGAATTTCAATGAAAAATGATGAAAAACTAGTGAGGGTGATGGTGAAAACAAGGGATGGCTAAGGTGGATGAAGTGGAAGGTGGTTGCTGGCTATGAAGTCTTAGTCTCCTCCTAAAGCACCTGCTCTGTATAAAACATGTGTGTCTTCCAAAAATCTATGAAACAAGATACATTTTCATAAACTAGAAAAGTAGAATTAATGAGTCAAGTGCCTATAGTACGCATGAAGAAAGTTGCTGAAAGAAATGAAAGCATGAGTGAGATCTACTACAGAAATGGAAATGAAAAAGATGACAATGAAATCTACCTTGCAACATTACCCAAATAATAAATTAAATACAACAAACTCCAAAGCTCATAAAAGAACTAGAAATATGTGTTTTTGGGGCTTCTTAAAGATCTCTTCCTCAAGTCATGGTCCCAGAGGGAGGAAGTGAGGCTGAGACACCTGCTAACAACCTTGCGGTAATCCTTTTTCTCCTTTCTAACTTGCTACTTGAAATAAGAGACAAATGGAAGCAAACTATCACACAACCAATCTAATCCACACTACTTATAATGGAAATGCATCTAATGGGAAAATTACCAATGAAGCTATGAATCTACACTAAACATACATGTACAATCAAGAGGAGCCTTGTCTACTAGGGTTGGGCCCTAAACCAAGAGCTTCAGCCCTCTAAGTTAACTCGGTGCTGGCTCAAAAAAAAATTCATTCTTATACATTTGAAGTCTCCAACAACTTCCTTAAAATTAGGGAGGCTCGGCTCCCAAACTCGTGATAAAATGGTGCTTTGTCTCTCACTTGCTCGACTGTCTTCTAGTCCTCATTATTTGGATGTTTGCACTCCAAGCTGATGTGGTGAATGGAGGAATATTTGCATGGAGGAGTAGAAAATGAGGAGGATTTATCTCCTATAATCCCTCTCCCTTGTACCATTCGAGTTTTGACCTTGGTTTTTGCCAAAATTCCTTGATTTTATCCTTTAATGCTGGATTCAATGCATATTAGACGACAAAGCATAATATCCAACTCTAACTCACCTCATAAACAAAATATAATAAAAAAAATGTAATAAGTTATGATAAAAGTTGGTTTGACTAAGCTAGGAGGTAAATTAAGGCCCATATAATTACCTAATGATGACGCTTATCAATGGGTTTGGAACCCAAGGATGTGGTTTTGCACCCAATCTTATTTGGGGAAATTTTGGAGGCACATTTCTACATGTGATGGCATGAGATGATAGAGGGCGGAAAGGAGAATCAAACACTTCGAGAATGGTCGAATTCCAAGTTGTAGAAGTGGAGAAATGATTTTTTGAAGTTGAAAAATTAATTATTGGTTTTTAAGTCATGTAGGCTTGATATAAAATACTCCAATAGATGGGTCTCCTTACTATTTAATTGGAGCTTCTCTTCAGGCTATAAAAAGAGGGTGAAGACATGTCACTTGAGCTATCCAAGTGTTCAACATATCCTCCAAGACAAGAACTCGGTGGAGAGAGAGAACTCTGGTCTAGACGCAACAAAGGAGGAGCTTTGGACAACGTGAGGTGAAGGGTATGAGGTCTGTACTCGAGGTTGAGTAAGCTAAGGTATAGGGATTTGTTTTTGGGCTAAACATTTTTGTCTTAAGGGCCGGGTAATCCTATTGTTGGGACAAGTAGAGGAGGAGCAATACATTGGAGTTTTAGTGACTGCTTGGGCACATTTGTGGAGGCCATTTGCTATAGCAAGATGTTGTGCTAGGTCGCACGCTATAGCAAGACATTAGAGGCAATTTAAGGGTTACGTTTATGTGGACAATACCTTAAGAGGGAAGCGTAGCATAGGCAGATCCTCTCTAAGGTGGACCGCAACCCTTGAAGGCTTAGATTATTGACTATGTGGTGATTTAAGGGATGTTGTACATGCCCCGACCTGAATTGTAGGAGAAACAATGAAAATAGTGGTGACAACAATGTTTTTGTGGAGGATTGTTGGGTCAAAGTTTTTACCAGAATTGCATCGTGACATTGTAGCCTATCGGTGCCATGTGGAGGATCTTCTGAGGAGTTGAAGAGTATTCCTAGGAGCATAATTGAAAGTGGCATGATTGGGTGCCATTGATCTAATTGGAGGGTAGTGTGTTGGCTACCCAAAGTAGCCTTAGAGTAGTAGACAAGAAGGATGTTGTTGGTGCAAGATTGGGTGAAGTTTGTAGCCCAATGAGTAACTCTTTGATGGACGAAAGAGGCTACTAGAAGGTAGATTGGAGCTCAGGAATTAGGCCTACCCAGAGAGAAGTTTGATGAGATTGTGTAAATGTAGTAGAAGTGACATGCGTCATTTTTAGGTGGCATCCCTCTAGGAGTCCCGATGTGTTGTCCTTTGAAGGACTAAGGGGAAACTAGTGAGCAGTACGGGAGCGAAGGACCATTAGGACAAGATACAACATTAAAACTGCAATGAAGTTTGTCATTGTATCTTATATACCTTATATTGTTGTATTATTCATATTTGGTTTAATATAACAAAAATTGGGGTTGTACATTATTGCAAAATTTGTTAGAAATTGTGTATATTTATGCATGTGTAATTTACAACTTTATATTTCCATTGTGCAAAATAGTTTATGGTTGAGATTCTTGGTTTGGTAGCGTCAGTGGAAATTCAACATGGTATTAGAGCGTGTCTGAGCTATTTTGGAAGTAAGTAAATTAGAGTTGTGCACAACGAAGTACAACATGAGAGGGAGTTGATCACATTGTGAGTGAAGGGATCACTACAATGTCGAAGTTGCAAGTACATCTCCGGTATGTGGACAAGTTGGAGGGATTGTCCAACTATAGTCCTTGGAAGGAAAGGATAAAGTTGGTCTTACAGGTCAACATGCTCTAGGAGTTCGTCGAGAAAGAGATCAACAAGCCAACCAACCCTAAGGAGATGGAAATATATGAAGATTTGGGTGTGAGGATGATATTGATCATCCTAGATGGTGTGAAGGATGCCCTAATACCTCATTTGTGTGGGAAGAACAATGCACATGAAATGTGGATGGCTCTTCAGAATTTGTTCCAGAATAAGAACGAGAAACGGGTACTGGTATTGGAGGATAAGTTGAAGTCCACCAAGATGATATAGGGTGAAATCGTGACCTCGTATATGACGAGGTTGTCTTAGGTCAAAGATGAGCTTGTTGCCATCAACGTGTCTACCTTAGATGGAGATATGGTAAGGATTGCCTTGAAAGGGTTCACCGAGGATTGGAAGCCTTCAACAAAGGAATTGTTGCTAGGTAGAAGCCGCTAGATTGGGATAGGATGTGGGATGAATTCATGCGGGAAGAGTTGCGAGATGAGGATCTTCATCGAAAGAAGAAGGCTTCAGATGATGACATGGCACTTGCATCACGAATGAAGGGTAAGCAAAAGAAGGACTTGAGTAAAGTCAAGTGTTTCAACTATGGTGAAATGGTTCATTATTCGTCAATATGTCTGATGAAGAAGAAGGGAGATGATGAGAAAAGGAAAGGAAAGTAGGCCACCGATGTTTCAAATTCAGCTGAGATAGATGATCTCTCTAGGATATTGGAAGAGGAGGACTTTGCTATGATTTCTCATTTCTCGCAAGGTACTGTCAATGAGGATGGATGGTGTTGTAGTGTTTTCTTCTCAAAGTTGTACGAAAAGAACCCACTTAAGACTGTGGATGACAAACAATCTCAACAATATAAATGGCTGCTAAACATTGTAGATCTGCAGCAACTGATAGAAACAAAACCTGCCAATGTTCTGATTTATGCCACAGTCATAGTTAAACAACAAAAATAAATACTAAAAACTCCAATCATCCAATGGAAACCAGATATATATAGAACACATTTTATTATAACACCTGTGAAGGGAACAAATAAATGTTACCAGTCCCCCTCTATGGGATGGGTTCTTCGCTATCCTCAAACATCTTCAACTTTTTGATAGAGTCTATCTCCTCTATAATGTGTAAACCCAACAAATGAAATGTTTGAGCTGAATGGGAACTCAAATGGAAGAAAAGTGGTGGTGGAGAATGAAAATAATCAGAGAAACAACAATGCGTGCAACAATGAAAATAATCAAAAGTGAATAATGAATGGAAAACCCTTGTATTTATAACAAAATATTGAGTTATCCTCGAATAATGAGCAATAATAAAATATTATTAATCCCATTCATGGAATAGCCAATTGGAATATTTTATTATATTTGGTTAGGAGGGAAAAAATATTTAAACTTTTATTTAGAAATGATAAATAAATAAATGATTTATTTATCATCTCAAGGAATTTGTTAAGGAATAATAAATAAATATAGATTTATTTAATTATTCCTAAGGGATTTATTCAATTATTCCTAAGGGATTTAGTCAATTTTGACAAAAAATAATAATTAATTAGTGATTAATTAATTATTCTTAGAGAAAAATAAGATAATTAATGATTTATCTGTTTATTTTTCATGATTGGGTCAAATATGAGAAGGAATAATAATTGAACAATCGTTTAATTAATTATTCCTAGAAGAAAATTAAATAAATAGTATTTAAAATATAAGTTTCCATTTATGTTAGATAATTAAATTCATAAATGTTATTTATTTAATTATTCTTCATGGGTTTAATTATAAATTACTTTAAA
The DNA here is from genome assembly GCA_000404065.3 of Pinus taeda. Lineage (NCBI taxonomy): Eukaryota > Viridiplantae > Streptophyta > Pinopsida > Pinales > Pinaceae > Pinus > Pinus taeda. Next base: position 11,883 of record APFE030694519.1, read on the forward strand.
AAGGTGGTTTATTAAGTAATTTATCACAGTAAAAGTAGTTTTACTATGGTAAAATTGGCTCTACATGGTGTACTTCGATCCATCTAGTAAATTAGGCTAGATGATCAATTTCTTTTGTGATAAAATATTGCCCCCCAACGTAGGAGTGTTAGGAGAAAAATGTATGACCAAAGTACATTGTAAAGACAATCACTAGACAACACAGGGGAGTCAGAGGGAGAGAGAGACCATTAAAGTTGAAGTGAAAGAGCATAGGGACAGAGGGGGTGAGACTAATGCAAGTCTCCTTTTATGTTGTGGTATCAGACCTCAATGAGGTGGGGAGGCATACCCATACCTGCCGAGATAACATAATACAAAAATAATGGTGTGCCCAGAAACATAAAACTGAGCGATGAAGTGCATAATGTATGGTACATGACATGCTGGCATAATAGATCCAAAACATAATACAATGTGTCCCATATACGTAATGCACCTAGAAAAATATGAGCCAGGACTGGATACAATATTATATGAGTACATGAGATATAATGGCCCTTCCCTAAAAAATGGATGGGAGGGAGGGTCAAACATCCGAAGAAGCCTTGTTGAACAAGAAAGGGTTCTGCAAAACTAAATGGGTCATTTGAACGAGACGTGCATGCTATGAACATTGTGATCGGTATGAACCGAACCCATCAAATTTGTGGAACTGCATTTGAGGTTGTAGCATAATAGGAATGCATTTATGCATGTGGGGAGCTACCTGGAGGGCGGCCCCCTCATGAGGTATGAAACATCTCACACACACTCGAGAATCACTGGTACAATATGCTGCATCACTAGACCATCAAGCATATGAATCACGAACATGAAAAAACTAAGTCAAAGGGAAATAATGAGTACCTCTGCTCGATCTAATTCATCGAACAAGAATGGAAGATGGAAAAAGATACACCACCCTCTAGGCCGTTCTTCTGGAATAAATGAGATGATGTCGATAGAATAGGGCCCGCGATAGATGAGGTAGTGAGGATCCTCAACTAAGGCACGGGAAAATAGTAATGTGATTGACTGACTAACACCAGGGATAATGGGAAAAGTCGTACTGAGGGACAAACATACAACTTCCCTTCTCAGAGCCTAAAGTGCATGGTTGACCTGGCAGTGACTGACTCAACTCTGGAGGGGATGGTGACAGTATGACTGGACGCAAAAATGAGAAACATGAGATGAACGATATCCAAAGATGGATGGAATGTTGTGACATGATAGAATGGGATGTGAAATAGACTTCATGGACGCAAGGGTGATTCATCGTGGATGCTCTGAACAAGGGTGACTTGATGATGCTGCCACATAGAATAGGCTTGATGGGGACCATGAAAAAATGAGTAAATGATGGTTACTTATGAATAAAATTGAAACCTTGTATGACAAGTATTAATAAGAGATGGTCCTTAAAGTACAAGTGTCACTTTATGAAGAAATTCAATTTTGAGAGGCGACTAAATGACCCTTCTTGGAAAAATGACTTCCTAGTGAAGTGTCAAATCATCAAAAAACCGAGGAAGACCCATTCTAGTACTCGATGAGAGCTTTCCAATGGTGCTAATGGTTCATCAAATGGAGCTACGATTTGGTTGCAATGTGTGATAGAAAATTTGTGGGTTCTCCTATAAAAGGGTGTTGTCCCTCCAATTTGAAAGGAGAAAAAGGCCCTAAATCTTGTGGAGATCGTAGCAGAAAAATCGACCATTAGAATCGGGATATGCGACTTTCAAGAAAGTGGCCTTACTTGTCTAAAGATGGCTTTAATGCTTCTTGGAACAATGGTTCCTAATGAAGAATTAAGGGGATAGGAAAACGAGAATGAACGACTAGAGGAGGTCTAGAATCATCCTCACCCACGAAGTCAATCATGGGGACAATGTGGACATAGGGTAGAATATTTGAAGATATGGTATCAAACGTCTACGATATGTGATGTGCATATGGCTCGCCGGAGAGGCTGGTAGGACAAACTATCCAAGGAATGGGAGGATAATCGACCATACTTAGATTCAGTGGGATCTAGTCCAAGAATTAATTGAGAAGATGGCTAGGGGAAAACCATCATGCCCCCAAGCATGGGATACTACCTGCAAGCATATGTGATGGTGGGAGCTGATCTGGTATGAAAAGGTGGGAATGATGCCCCCTAGTAGGAGGTGTTTGTAGAGCGTCATTGTGTTCTGAATGCTCAAAAAAGGGAATCAAGCATCTCGACCCAACTCGACAAGCGATCCTCCAAAGGATGATAATGAGATTTAGGGGCCTATGTGCCCCCCCAGTATGCTATGGGTGTACTGGATGCATCTAGAGTGGTTGACTCCAAACACTTGTATGTTTTATCTGATACATAATATGATTATGCATTTTTATATGAAGATGATGGTTCACCATGTGTTTTTTTTTTATGGTTTCCTTATGTGGTATACAAGTGATAAATGCCAATCTAGAATGTTATTTGAAATGGTATCTACATGGTGATTTTGGGCTCTAGGAACATGAATGAAAGTAATGGTTTCAAATTCACGTACTACCAACTTAACTCGTAGATATTTTCTAAATAGGACTTGGTTATGCACATGATACACACCATTCAATTGCATGAAATGTAGCAAGAAATATAAACGAACATGAAGATGAGGGATGAGAGGAGCAAGGGCATCGACTAACAAACCTATCACTACATCATATTCGGCCTCGTTATTGGTGGCAGATCCAATGCACACATCGTTCGAAAGGACTAACCTATGAAAGGGGGTAAAAACGGCCCAGGCTAGATTCTTGGAGAAATGACTGACACTGTCGGCATGACTGATATACGGTGTGGATGATGGATCCATCTGAAAGGTGAAAAAGACAAAAGATGAGATGATGCAATCTACCTAACTTCATGGTAGAAATAAAGACATGCAAATCAAATGGATATGCCATGAGTGACATTTCTTGAGGTAGAGTGCATTGAGAGAATTAGGAAGGAAGTGGCCTTCAGAATCCTCCAAAAATATTCCCCCTTTCCTAAATGCAAGGGTAATCAGGGGTAGACATAGCTTCCATGATGTCATCAGACTGGAAGATGGGCAGATGGGAGGAAGACTGACTACATGATGTGAAGATGTTACCTAGTGCATCAACCTGAGAAATAAGGTTCACATACACATCATCTTTGTCAGGTAGCAGAGGGCCCGCGTAAGGGTTTTGAGGCTCAAAGCTCACAAAGCACGAATTGTAATGAGTCAAGTCAAAGGGTTGTCCGCCCAAAAATAACGTAAAATAATAGTAAATGAGTCGGCTTGCCCATGGTCCGTGGACCATGGAAATGTATAAATAGAGCGAGGTTCTATGGTTAGAAGTCAGTTTTTGGGAAGTATTATTTTGGATCTGAACTGTAATGGGTTTATAAGGCAAGAAATCTGGAAGCATCTGTAAGTTTGAGTCAAGGGTATTAGTAGAGGTGTAGAGGCTCTGCAGTTGTGTGCACAGAGGCCTAGTAGAGTTCACAGTTGTGTGCCTGCATCTGAGTGCGCAGAGCAGATCTAGTTGTATTGGCGGAAAAGTTGAATAAATATAAGTTGATTCTAAAATACTGTGTTGATTCTGTAATACTGTGGATCTGGTTAATCTCTGGTTTATATATCTATTTGATCGATGTGCCTATGCTTATAATTTGAGTTTATGCAAATCTATGACCTTTCTGTGGTGCGCATGGGTTATTTCTATTAAATGTTTTCTTAAAGACTTTAAGAAGTAGATCTGATTTGTAACAACCTCAGTAGTAATCAATATTAAGGATTTGCGCTGTTCCAGATCTGCGTGGAAGCAAAGTGGCGTGACGCCACAGTATGACGTGCGACCCCTCCAGACCACATCACGACATCCCAAGGGTGTGGAAACCTAGTTCCAGCACCCTCCCTTGCTACCTCGGGTGAGACCTTAGTCCGTGCTCCGCGGGCTATTGCCGAAACGGCCGGTAGCTGCGAGATTTGTTTGGCTAAATAACTCTTCCGAACCTGGGTCAGACCCCAATAAGCCAACAAATGGTTCCATTGCCGGGACCGGGATCTGCCTAAGGGATGTCTGATGTCGGAACGCTAGGACCCTATGAAGAAAGAGCTTGAAGAGTGGTTGGATCAGAAGCTTCACGAGTTCATGGTTCAGGAAAATAGAAAACCGTAGATATCGGAAGAAAGGCGGTTAGATTGTTACATATACACGAAGATCCACGAGATGTTCTTCGCGTCATTTTTGACAGAGTTGTACGAGTGGATCACGAGGTTAGCTGACAGCGTGGGAAGGTGCAGACTAGATCAACCTATTGTGTGGATGTTAGAATTAGTGCAAAGGCTAGAAGCATCTGAAGACAAAATCACACACGCAATAGATCATTGGTTGGATTGAGTAATAGGAGGTTTTATCACCGAATTCGCGATAGACACAACGGTGAGCTATAGCGAAGTAGAAAGGCACTTTCTCCAAGGACCCCAAGGTAAGTACATCAAGTCATTGAATACTTGGATCAAGTTGCTCTTATGTGAAAAACGAGTTATGCACATCCACTGATGTCTGGGGTAACACAGAGCGGAAGAGGCTACAAAGGGATGGAGGGATTGGAAAATAGTCCTCTGATTTCACTTTCGCAAGGAAGCGAGGAAGGGCTCGTAGGGTTCTCTCTAAGAAGCGCAGTCCGGTTAATAAAGCAGCGCATTCCACTGATACCGCCACCATCTATGCCATCACCCACTTCACCTATATCAAATCCACCTTCACCAACTCTACCTTCGCCACCCCCGAGGGTTGGGATGGCGAGTGCAGTCAAGTTGTCGGTATTCAAGGGTGTAGGAAATGAGTAACCAGATTAGTTTTGGTTTGTGGTAAAGGTTGTATGGGAAGCCAAAGTCATAACAAATGATAATATTAAGAAAGCCACTCTGGTAAGTGCGTTGCAGGACCGCGCGCTAACATGGTATATTAAGTACTCAAACGATTATCCAAACGCCGGTATAGTAGAGATCCAGACTGCATTAGATCGGGAGTTTAGTCAGCCGAAGTTGGAAACTCAGTCAATCGTCGGATTCAAGGAAATCACGACGTGTCCAGGTGAGACCCCATGGGATCTGGATCAGAGGTTGAAGAGCACGATCCGTGAAGCTAACATGCAATTGACAGATGCACAACACTGCGTGTGGTTCATGGCATCTTTGACACCACATATGAGGATGGCACTATCACAACAGAAGATCTCCACCCAGGAAGAAGCACTAGAAACAACAATGAGGTTGCATAAAACCCTAATACAAGATCCTGGGTTGGGAGTGCAGTAGATCCATGTAAAATTACAAAACCTCTATCTGGAAATGCAGAGCCTAGAGTAGGAGAGGGCGCCTTGGCCAGGGATACCGGAAGAAGTATGGTGTATCAAATGTGAGGGCCAAGGGCACGATAAATATCACTGTCCAGTATTTGTGAACTATTTGGCAGCAAGGGGACCAATACCATCACGACCAGAGGCATAAGCAGGGCCAAGCACGACGCCCACACTCTGCTGCGTGATCTGTCAGGTAGGAGGAAAGCATGCCACAGACAACTATCATCTATTGTAGAGCCTGCGGCAACCCCCCGCAGTAGTTATTTTGTAGCTTTTGTATGACGATGGGCCACGATGAAAGTGGAGGCACGTGGGCAGGATCCCGCCGCAGAAATAGCGTGTGGCGGATTCCAAGGATGTGGATGGGGTCGAGGGGGAATGGGACCCAGATGCAAACGGGGATAATTGATTTGTTATAATTGTGGAGGACCGAGGCACTACGCGCGTGATTGCACGAACCCAACCAGAGCCTATTGCCTATACTATTACCAATTTTACCATGAAGCAGTCGATTGCCCCATGCTAATTGCTCAGATGAGGGGAAAAGGGGTGCTTCCAGCTACTCTCGCTCAGAACGTTCAAATGATGAAGGTTGAACAGCACAATGAAGGCCCTACCGTAAATATGATGCTCAGGAGTGGTGCGACTACAGGAGAGGATAAGGGGAAGCAACCAGAGGAAGATGCATGGGTTCGTTAGGCCCCCAAAGAACAACTAGAATTTGATTTGGAGCATGCAAAGGAAACATTTATGGCCACTAAGAAGAGCTTCGCTGAAGCCTCTACTTCAGGTAGCAAGGATCAAATAGAGCCAGAAAGGGATACTTCCGTACTAACTACCTTTTTAGAGACATGCATGAAGCTACTATGGGATGCTAAAGCGGTGAAGGGATTACAAGAATTGATAACTAGGTGCGCAGGATCATATGAACCTCGGATGGTCTGGAAACAAGGCAAGCATGTGTTGTGAACTAGGTGGGAAATGCGATTGACTACCCATATTGGGGATTATGAGATGGATCAGGTCGTTCTAGACTTGGGGTTAGATGCAAATGTCCTGCCTAAACAGACTTGGGAGTGCATGGGTAGGCCCGCACTATAATGGTATCCTATCCAATTATGGATGGGAAGACTCCAAGGAGTCACAACAAACATTGACAGTGCAAGTACACAAACTGATTTTGAGGTCATAGAAATTGTGGATGATAGTAACCCATATCCTGCATTGCTAGCAATTGACTGGGAAATGGATATGAATGGATTCATCAGCTTAAAGAAACGAAAAATGATATTCGAGAAGAAATCTCTCTGCATAGTGGTTCGTTGGACCCAACCGAGGGGGTGCGCTATACTAAGCATGTGCGCAACGAGGCAATGACGATGAACTAGACTGTATATAATAGATCACAGTGTAGGTTTTAACCTCGTACAGAAATTACCTGCATACGAATTCTAAATCACAGAAAAAATAAACAATGCGAGAGCATAACACATAAAAACACATATGCACAGAGATT
>APFE030694519.1:31173-43000 GCA_000404065.3 Pinus taeda
ATAAATACGATGGTGGTGATTTTTTCTTAGGGGATGATAGGAAGGCTAGAATCGTTGGTCATGGAAAAGTAAAGTTGAAGTTGCAAGGTGGAAGGGTTAGAAGACTTCTGGGTGTTCTGCATATTCCTGCATTGGCCAGAAATCTGATTTTTATAAGCAAGCTAGATGATGCAGGTGTAAAAACGGTGTTCGAGAATGATACCTGCAAGATGGTTCGGGGAGCACTGGTATTGATGGGGGGAGTTTGGATTGGAACTCTATAAAAGTTGCAAGGTAACACTGTTTTTGATGGGTGCAAGAGCTCTGTGGTTCCTGAAAGTGGAGCATAAAATCTAGTGGTCTTTGGAGAGAAGACCATGTTATGGCATCAAAGGCTTGGACATATTGGAGAGAAGGGCCTTCGAATATTTCATGGTAAAGGTATGGTAGAAGGTACGAGTAATAGCTCTCTGGATTTTGATTTCTATGAAAATTGTGTATATGGGAAGCAAAATCGGGTGAGTTTCCCCTCTGGTGGTAAGAGGACGAAACAGATATTAGAACTTGTGCACAATGATTTGTTTGGACCTATGAAGGTTCCATCACTGGGTAAGTCTATGTACTATGTATCATTTATAGATGACTTCTCAAGGAATACATGGATATATTTCCTTAAGAAGAATTCTGAAGTCTTTGACAGGTTTAAATAATTTAAGGCTCTGTTGGAAAACCAGACATAGAAGAAGATAAAGGTGTTGAGGATAGATAACAGTGGAGAGTTTTGCAGTAAGGAATTTGAAGAATTTTGTAAGAAGTGTGGTATAGCATGGTAGAAGACTATTCCATACACACCTGAGCAAAATGGAGTTGCAGAAAGAATGAACAAGACATTTATGGAAAGGGCAGGAAGCATGATCAGTGGTGCCGAGTTAGGACAGGAATTCTGGGCAGAGCCGGTGGAGACAACATGTTACCTGGTCAATAGATCACCTTCATAAACATTGGAGGATAAGACTCCACAAGAGGTATGGACTAGTAAGAAACCCTCTCTTTCACATCTGAAGGTATTTGGATGTGATGCATATGTACATGTTCCAAAAGAGACACGAACCAAGTTTGTTAAATTATGGCATGTCCTATGCTTAGAGCAGTTTACTTATTTTTCTTATTATTATCCACAGATTAGCAATCACATGTGCATTAAGTAAAGTGCAGATAGAACATTTAAACGATTAACAAAAAATAGCCCAAGACAAGAGACACAAGATGTGGCGGCTAGCCAGGGACAAACCCCAATATGGGAAAACCCTTTGATCAAATCTTCTTATATCTTCAATAATTCTACAGAGAGAAATAGTACAAAAATATGATTTATATCAGCAGCAGCAAACCATAGATCAACTAAGTCAAACTTGGTCAAATGATTTGAAATTGACCTCTAATATGCTCGGTCAATTTCTAGTCAACTTGCCCTTGAACAGCCTGAAGAAGTAGCCCTAGAACAGCCCCAAAAGTTCAGTTTATTTGCAGATTTATGAATTCATCTTGCAGCCCTAAATCAGGGCAGTCAATACTGGTCAAACCAGAGGTCAGATCACCACGATTTCAGTGCCAAAAATTGCAGCTTGCCAAGGAGGATCAACCACACCAAATCCGCAGTCAAGGAGTCCACAGTTGTCAACGTTGGTCAAAATACCTTCCTGCAGCTTGTAACCCTAGAAATCTACGTCCCTTTTCTACATGTGTGAGAGAAAGAGTCTTTTCTACGTAGGAGAGAGAGAGAGAGAGAGACTCTTTTCTGTGCAGGAGAGAGAGAGAGATGATGAGAAGTGAAGTGACCAAATGAGGAGGAGGCATCCTGTATTTATATGCAAACGTTGAAGATGAATATATGTGTCTGTTGGGCTTCTAAGCCTACATAAGTTGCTGGCTGACTTTGACAATTTGACCATAATCAAAATAAATTCATATCTCCATAAATACTTATCGAAATCGAATGATCTTTCGATTATTCCTACACCTCTCGACGAGAGGAATCTAGGAAAAATATTATCAGCCATGAATAAGGTTACCCACATGGAGTTTAGCCCTAGTTGCAAATTTTAACACTCCCTCTCAACTATGGAGAAATCCATCTACAATTCATCTAACCATTGTTACTATTCATCCATCAAATGCACTGCCTTGTATAGCTTGACCCCTGCTTTTCTCTGCTCTATTCTGCTTTGCTCTATTATGCTTTGCTCAAACTATGAAAAAGAAGAAGTGATCGAGGATGTATCATACCATCCTCCACTGACCTGAAGTCAATCTCAGAGTGTGTACCACTATCACTGGTCCCAGACTAGTCCTCCACTGGCCCAAAGTCAGTCTCAGAGTGTGTACCACTCTCACTGGTCCCAGACCAGTATCATTGATCCCAGATCAATGGAGGTCATCCTAGCATAGGCAGTACGATAGATACAACGATGTGTCCATCTATAGAACTACTATTGTCCCTATCCTCATTTCCCTTCTCATTGATCAGATGAGAGGTACTTTCCATGAGTCCCAGACTGCATGGGTAGGATGCCTCGACAGGAGAACTAATCATCCTGTCCACGGGAGAACGAATCATCCTGTCCAATGGATTCCATGGAGAACTAATCATCCTGGCCTACAGGAGAATGAATCATCCTATTCCACAGTCACCATGGAGAATGAATCATCCTAGCCCACAGGAGAACTAATCATCCTGTTCCATAATCACGATGTCATAAGGTTGAACTTTTTACCCTATACAAAGTGCACAAACAGGGGATGGTGTGTTTCCCTGTGGTCATATGTCACTCCAAGAAGTACCCCGTGCCCCATAAGAGCTCCCAGAGCTCTGGACATCATACTTGACCCTCATAAGAGGGTATTTTAATGACACCAAGTTGTTCTCGAAAAGTCATGAATTTTAACTTTCCTAGGGGCTTTGTCAAAATGTCGGCGACCTGTTCATCTGTACTGATATGTTGGAGCCTTATAGCTCCCCGCTGCACCATACTCGAATATAGTGGTACCTGATATTGATATGATTAGAGCGATCATGGAATACGAGATTCTCTGATAAACGAATCCCACTCTGGTTGTCACATAGGATCATGGTGGTATCTAATGTAAATCCAAATAGTTCATTGAAGAGCTTTCGTAACCTGATTGCCTCACAGGAGGCCATGCTAGCAGCAATGTATTGTGCCTCGACGGTGCTCAAATCCACTGACTTCTGCTTCCTTCTCATCCAGGATATTGAGGCAAATCCTAAGGAGAAACAACACCTGGAAGTGCTCTTGCAGTCCACTACATTGCCTACCCAATTAGCATCAGTGTATCCAAGTAGTCTCACATCTTTGGCAGTGTATCTTAACCCATAAGTAATTGTGCCATGAAGATATCTCAACAGATTCTTGGCACCAATCCAATGTATGTGGTGAGGTTTAACCATATGTTGACTCAACGTGTTAATTGCAAAGCATATATCTAGATGGTAGTTCACTAAGAACATCAATGCTCCGACGAGTTGACGATACTCAGTGGAATTTTGTAAAACAGGTCCAACAACACTACCACTTAACTTCTTGAAGTCAAGCTCCATCGGAGTAGTTACGGGCTTGCAGTCCACCATACCGAATCTTTCCAATATCTTCACCAAGTATTTTTCTTGAGATAGCAAGATATCCCCTGGCTTTTGCCAGACTTCAAGTCATAGGAAATAGTGCATCAATCCTAGGTCCTTCATTTCAAACTCAAAAGCCAACTCCCTCTTACATTTGTGAATGAGAGCGTCTGCACTTGATAGAAAAAGGTCGTCAACATACAACACTAGTATGAGAGGTTTGTCATTTACAACCTTAAAGTAAAGGTTATGGTCGGCTTCACTCCTAGTGAATCCTAGCTTCATCAAGTAGCTATCAATCCTCTCATACCATGCTCGGGGTGCTTGCTTAAGCCCATAGAGGGCCTTCTTCAACCTATACACATGATATTTTCGATCATAAATATCAAATCCTTCAGGTCGCTCCACGTAGACCTCCTCTTTGATTGAACCATGCAAGAACACAGTCTTAACATCCATATGATGTAGGTTCATCCTTGTGTAGCAGCAAGGGCTATGATCGAGTGGATGGTGGTATATCGGGCAACAACTGCAAATATCTCATCGTAGTCTATACCTTCCTTTTGGGAGAAGCCACGAGCGACAAAATGAGCCTTATACTTTTCCGTACTTCCATCAGCTACATGCTTTATCTTGTAAAGCCATTTTGAAGTGACAATTGTCTTGTCCTGGGGTCTGTGAACCACATTCCAGACATCGTTCTTCATAATAGAATCATATTCTTTAGTTATATCATCCTCTCATACTTGATGCTTGACGGCATCTGTGAATGATGAAGGCTCATTTTAGATGATCGTGCTCATGATGGTTAGGTATCCCTGATACCTGTTCGATTTCTTACTTTCACGGAAGGTTCCTCGGGGTGCAGTGTGTCCTTCCGCATCATCAAGTGTCCCCCTAAGCCATGAAGGCCTCTTCTTAGAAGAGGAAGGCTCAGGTAGAGGAGGATCAATAGATCCAAGGGTTTTTCCGCATCGGGCATTATCTCATCTTATTTTTCCTTTGGTTCCCGGGGTTAGCTTCTAGAGAGCTCCTCAAAGTAGGAAGATTGTCCACCTTGCTAAGGGCAATATCTTTGTCAAAGGTGACATCATGACTAATCTCAACTTCCCTTTGACTAGCTACATAGATTCTATAGCCCTTTGTATTTTCACTATAGTCCACAAAGATTCCTTTCTTTCCAGATGCACCTAATTTATTCATTTTCTCTTTCGGCACATGAAAATATACAGGGCTTCCAAAAATTCTAAAATTAGATACGTTAGGTTTCTTACTGGTGAACATTTCTTTAGGAGTCTTGGAACCCAATGCTTGATGAGGGCATCAGTTTTGTACATATACGGCGGTGTTTGCAGCTTCGGCCCATAGAAATTTCAGAAGTTTTTGATCATGGAGCATAACACAGACATCTTCCACGATTGTATGATTCTTCCTTTCCACCACACCATTCTGTTCAGGAGTATATGGTGCAGTAGTCTCCCTCTTAATGCCAGCCTCTTCATAAAAGTCATGAAACTCATTGGATTCATATTCAGTCCCATTATCAGTCCTTAAGACCTTGATCTTCCTTTCGGTTTGATTATTGATCAAGGCTTTGAAGTGTCGAAACCAGGAGAACACTTCATCCTTATTTTTCAAGAAGTATATCTAAGTCTTGCGAGAATAATCATCTGTAAAAGTGAGGTAATATGAATATCCTTCCAAGGAGTTCATAGGCATCATACCAGATATTTCTGAGTGAATCAACTGTAATATATCAGAGGTCTTGCTTTGGCTTGAGGGAAATGGTATGCTTTTTAGCTTTCCTTCGACACATCTCGGACATACACCTTCTTGCTCTACTTGGAATTTAGGCATCCCTGTCACCATTTGTCTAACATCGGGTAGCGATTTATAATGAAGGTGAGCAAACCTCCGATGCCATAGTTCGGACTGAAGAGATGTGTCACAAGACATGACACCTAGCGGACTTCCTCTAACCTGATATAATGAATCAACTCGAAACCCAAGGGTGAAGGCATCTTTAATATTCTTTTTCCATACACGTACCTTGCCATCGCTGAAATCCACCTTGTAGCCTTTGTCTTCCATAGTCGAAATGGACACCAGGTTATTTTTAAGATCAGGTACATATAATACATATTATAGGTGGATTGTGTTACCCTGATTCAATTTAAGAGAGACATTTCCTACACCTTGCACGGGATATTTCAAATTATCTCCAAGAATAATTTCCAGGTTGGTTTCTTTCTCTATCAGATTATAGAGAGCTTGTTTGTAACCAGTGAAGTGCCTTGAGGCACCACTATCAATAAGCCAATTTCCCAACGAGTCCAGAGGATCAGAGGTAGATAGAGCAGTTGGTAGATAATATTCATCTTGCTTATTGTTAACAGAGTTAGATTCATACTTGGAATTTCTTGCCTTCTTGAATGGTTGTCCTCTTCCTTGATTTCCAACACTTCTTTTACCTCTGCTATTTGACCCGCCATTCCTTTGATTTCCTTGATAGGGATTTTGATCATCATCCCAATGTGAGCTCCTTCTATTAGGGCACTCCCTTGCATAGTGACCTATTTTATTGCAATTGTAACATCGTCCTTTTCTTCCACCCCTTGGTCCAGCCCTTCCTTTGAATTTAGCCCCAAAATTCTTTCTTATTTTAGTATGAGAAGAAAAGGCAGCAGGATGACCTTTAAGTGTGGGCATTTCTTGTTCTTCCATCCTTGCTTCTTCTTGAATGCATCTCGCCATTAATTCCTCAAATCCAAGAATTACATTATTGTTGAGGAGAGTAGTCCTGAACATATACCATTCGGATGGTAGTCCTCCAAGAGTTGTGAGTGTCATTTCCCTATCAGGAATTACTTCCCCAATAGATAGGAGATCGTTCTTGATCTCGATGATCCTTAATAAATATTCTTGCATACTTTCATCTTTGCCCTTATTAATTTCCTTCAGCTTATTTCTAAGAAACAAGACTTGATTTGCATCATTAACTTTGAATAAACTCACCAATCTATTGTATATTTCCTTGGAGGCTTTGCTGGGAGTATTGATGATTGAGCATCGACATCAAGTTATTTAATGAACATGGGGTCAATAGCAGTATCTTGGAGTTGTAAGAAACAAGCTACAGTGGCCACTTCTTCAGTAGAAGCAGAGTACATTTCCGCATGGGAAGCAGCATGTGAAATTGTTTGGTTGCGCAGAATTTTACAGGACTTGGGCATTTCTCAGGCAGAAGCTACATCATTATTTATTGACAGCCAGTTAGCCATCAAACTTGCCAAGAACCCAGTTTTTCATTCAAAGACAAAGCATGTGGACACCAAGTATCATCATATTAGATCTCTCATTGCCAAAGATGTCCTCAAGCCCGTTTATTGTCCTTCCGAAGATTAGATCTCCGACATTTTCACGAAACCGCTTGGCAGAATAAAATTTACTAAGTTCAGGGATGAAGTTGGTATCTGTTGTAATGTATCTTTGGATCACAGGGAGGAATGCTAGGAGAACAAGCGACAAAGCAATTGATTTCCTCGTTGACTTGGGTTGCCAGGATAATGGCAGTTATCTCAATGTGACCTAGAATGAAGGGGGGCGATCAAGTTGGAAAACATTATTGCAATCCATCTCGGATGAGGATAAAAATCCCTCGATTGGGGTGGCTAACAAGAATACGTAGGAGGTTGGGGGGAAAGCCTGCCACCTTGTCGCCTCCCACTACATTTAAGGGGGGGTGGCATGGCTATCCCATCCCATGCACCAGGCATGCAAGTGTGTAATTCCAAATTAATTATATGGAAGGTCTCCACTCCTACCTAATCTTGATTTGCATAGTCTCACTTATGTAGCTTTTATAGTATGTTATGGTCCCTCCCCCACTGAAGGTGGGATTTATTCTTAAGTATTCCAATGTTGAGGGGCCTATGCATATAGAATATATGTAACCACTGGGATTTATTTCTACCTTTTCCTGGAGCACAACTGTACCCACAAAACAATGGAATAGTGGTGGTTTGGGTCTGCATGCACTTGGGACTAGTTCAAGGATTCATGTCATTTTGGTGTTCACTAGGTGAGAGAAATGGAAAATTAGCGAATAATTCTAATTGGTTCAAACGGACTTCACACAAGTATTTGTGGTTTTCTCTGAAATTGGGATCTTAGGTTGTCGTAGTTTCCACCCATCTTCAACACAACATCAATTGAATGCTTTGGAGATGTGTGATGCTTCCAATTGGGTATTACTTGATACCCTTGGCTTTGTTCATATTTATCTTGGCTCAATATTTATTTGCTTCAATTTAGTTTGCTGCATAGTGTTTTATAGGGATTACAGTTATGGATTGTTGTATGTTGGCCTCTATTTGAAGTGTGATCCTTCCCGAAGAGTTTTATTTTCTACCCCACTTCCTTGTTTTTTCATCCTTTGACAACATCTCCTAACCAAATATCCCATCAATTCGTGTTTCGGTCTCCCTTCTGGATCCCCTAGTCTTTGTAACCTCTCCCCTAGTTTGTTGTGTCTTCAATTATGTGATTTTTTTTCCCTTTACAATGCATCATGCCCTGACAACGCATGTGCAGTCATTAGGGGGAAGGTGGCCATGGCCCCTAGGGAAGACCAGGAGCCTATTCCTAGGCACAAGAGGCTACAACCATTTACCATTCAACTATCCCTCCCAATTTTTTGATGAGATTCACTACCTCAAGACCCTCATAGCCAATGATTGTCAAAATTTCTCATGTTCTGAAATCTCGGAGGAGGTAGCTCACTGAGTTCCTGACCCTAGTCACACCGAGGGAATACATAGATAGTACTTGAAATCCATCACCCTTCATTGGTAGATTTAAAATCATTATGGGCAAGGCCCTTAAAAGAAAACATGAGGAATGAAATGACATTATCTCTTCTTTGAATGATATCACGTGAGTCTAGTGTTACCGGCATTTGTGCCTAGCAAGACTGGATGTATAGCTATCCCACCTAGAGAACCATCTCCATTTTGATATAAATTCTTTAGTTCCTCCAGGGAATAGTACCTAGGATCTAACTCCAATGACCTCTTTGGACTCTTGATTTTACGTTATGTATTTTAGTAGTTCATTTACTTGCAGTTTAGTAGCTGATAAGCTTGTTTATTTACAACAACTAGTATTATTTAGGTCATAATTTCTCTTTTGTAGGCAATCAAAATATATATTTCCCTAGTGGGAAACTGTTGACAAGGTTAATCCTCATTGCGGACAGAGATGATCACTCTAGCCCAATGAGTGGGTCTATCAACTGAAGTCACAATCAACTAGACATCTTCCTAGGTTACAATTGAAAAGAAGAACAAAGGAAATGGCCTACCTCGTTCTGATGTTATTCTAATTTACTTTGTTGAAGACTCTGAACCACTTGTATCACGGGCTTGTTCTTGCTTCTCTCAGTGTTTATGCACCTGCACAAGTGATTAAGACACAACAAGACATGCCAAAACAAATATCAAATCCAATAGAAACCTACTTAATTGATCAAGGAATGTCAAGCTAAATGATACAAGAACATATACATTTTGGGAAGATGAACCAGCAATTGTATATTATTAGAAAATAAAGGGAAGCTTACAACCAAAGCCTTGATGTTGATAGGCTCTCCTTGAGTGGTAATCCGAGTCCAAGCCAAGAACTTTCCATGCACTCCTTCTCCAAGTCAAATGAATAGCCTCTAGGCACAATCTTAGCATAAGGGTGCCAATAGACATAGACCAACCAGCCTCTAACATGACTAACCACTTGGGAATGGGAGAGGATGAATATATAGGTTGGGAAAGGGAGTTAGGATCTCTCCAAAGATAGATGTAGGCCCTCATCTCAAGGAGGTAGCTCATAGAGATAAGACCAAGAGGCCAAGTTGGGATAATTCAACCTCATCTACGCCGAACAACCTCCATCTCATTGCTCTGGAAGCTTCTAGATCACAAAGCTTCTCATCATCTTTGGGAAAATTTCCTTTTTGGGATCATCATGGGTATATGAGAAAACAGAGCAATGCCATCGCAGATTGATTATAATGCAATATGCGATCATTGCGATTTTAGGTCGCATAAGAGCGATGATCCTTAAATTATGGTTTTAAAGTTATTTCCTTCAGGGGAAGCTCAAGGCATTTTCCAATCAATGTCTTAGGAAGGCTCTGAATTACATATATGAAATAGTACACTACATAATGGTCATGTTTTGGGCACTTCGGGGTATGTCACAAGGAAGTGCAGGAGGTGTGACAAATTATTTTGTAGTGGATGGCCCCTAAAGCATGAAAGCAGAACGAGTGATGGCTGAGATGCTTTACGATTTTTTGCAAGGAAGAGGACACACACTATCAAGAGACCTGCAAATCAAGGACGTATATACATATACATATCTCATATCAATACATGAATCTACAGCATGGGCGCAGCCATTTGGATGATAAAGACTATATGAAAAGATCCATGGCATGAGTGCAGCCATCCAATAGGATCATCATAATAAATATAAAGTCCCACGGTATGGTCACAACCATCTGCATAGCATAAACATGTGTAATATCATGCCTAACACATAACTCCACGCAACCTGAGTCATATCAAATAGGACTCAGGGTCTTGCGCTCCATCCCAACTCGATCAAGGTGGAATTCTGACATGTGTATGAATGCGTCGCATTCGAACATGCTAGAAAACCACATAATTACCAGCCATTGATGTGGACCGTTAACAGGTAAGAGAAGAACCATCCATAATGAAAATGGCTCTCAAGGTACAACAGTACAATACGTGAATGCGATAATGAAGTTGAAGCCGAACACTCATGGAATCACCCGACTGAAGGCAAATAGTGAAAACTGTAGAAATTTTGAATAATTTAACACATATTCAATGGAGATTATCCTGATCATGTACTATTGTGGAAAACATACGCAATACATAAGCTCCTCTACGTTGATCATCAATATAGCAGCGTCAATAACAATAAAACATCAAGAGCATTCACACATTAACACAGTATGTATCCGGGGGAAAGCATCTCGCTAAAAACCCCAACTATCTGTATATTAATGATTGAGTCATGTAACATTACACAACATAATACTTTTCACAAGTATCTCCACCTCTGTTACACACAATACAGCTCAGATCTGAATCAATCACTGGCTCAAATCTCCTTCGCTGCTTGCCTGCCTCCGCTGCTCAATACCTGCTCAAGAACTGATGATAATTCCAAGGCAACCACGTATTTCCTTAGCTAAATCATGTGAGCACAAGCTACAATGTGGGAAAATACGTGGGCAAACTCATTTGCATACTCAATCCCACTGATTGTGCAAATCATCATGCACAGCTATAGTCACAACTGATAGCAATCTGATTCTCTAACACTTGTCCCTGCTGAACTGAACATGCACTGACATGCAACTGAGTTAACTGATGTATTCATTATTTGTATTATGAGTTAATAACTTGTGAATTAATTAATAACTAATTCACCCAACTCATCTCTAGTCTATTTGCCAGTTAGACTAAATACAACCAGTTTAACAAAGCTAAACTGAACACAACTCCATCAACTGCACCTCCAGTCCACTAAACTCAACTCACTTGAGTTCTAACTGAAGTCCTGCATGCAAATATTAGTCATCCCATAGGTAACCACGTATTTCCTTCTGGGATCTGCATGTACCACATCCGTAGCTCATCCTGAAGTGCTCCAAGAGAATAAGACAAAGTTTATAGTCTAAATATTATTATGAGCTAATAATATTTGACTGTTCTATATTTAGACTGAGCAGTCACTCCGCTGTGATCTAAAAATAGAAGTCCATCTATTTTTCCAAACTTGATCAATTATCCATAAACAGCAACCTGCAATCCATAGACATGATCCATATGTCTAAAAATAGACATAGTCTAAAAATAGACTTGCGCCAAAAAATAGCCTGCGGGCCCACTTAGTGAAGGCGACTCTTTTCACTAAGCTCCATCATCTTGTTGCAATCTCAACACTCCCTCTCGACAAGATATGGAATATCAGCAACCCCTATCCTGCCTCGGTGGTACTCGAATTTGCTCCTGGTGAGAGCCTTCGTCAGAATATCAGCATCCTGATCCTCCGTTGGAATGTACAAAAGTAACATGATCCTCCGCTGCACACAATCTCTGATATGATGGTACCTGG
>APFE030694519.1:44158-94352 GCA_000404065.3 Pinus taeda
AGCTTCACCTCATCATCCTGTCTGTACCACAAACCATATCCCGATGTGCCTCTCAAGTAGCGCAATACATGCTTGCCCGCCTTCCAGAAGAGCTTGTTAGGCTTAACCATAGCTTGTGAAAGCTGGTTAACTGCATAGCATATATCAGGTCGTGTATTGACCAAATACATCAGCGACCCCACCAACTGTCGATAAACAGTGGCATCCACTTCTTCTCCCGAAGTGGCATCTTCCTTCCTCCAACCTCCAGGAAGAGGAGTATCAACAGGCTTGCAGCCATGCATGTTGAACTTCTCCAGTATCTCCCGAGCATACTTGCCCTGAGAAACAAACAGTCCACCACTGCGCTGCCATATTTCTAATCCTAGGAAATAGTGAAGGAGGCCCAAGTCCTTCATCTCAAACTCTGTAGCAAGATCCTTCTTGCATGACAGTATCAACAGCTCATCACCCGTTAGAATCAAATCATCAAAATACACTACAATGATAAGCAACTTACCCTCCACCACAATCTGGTATAGGTTAGGATCCGCCTCGCTCTTGGAGAATCCAAGTCCTGTGAAATAGCTGTCTATTCGTGTGTACCAAGCACGTGGTGCTTGCTTCAAACCATACAACACTCTCTTGAGCCTGAACACATGCGACTCGCTGCTGAAGACTTCAAAGTCTTCGGGTTGCTCAATGTACACCTCCTCCTCAATGAATCCATTGAGGAACACAGTCTTCACATCCATTTGATGAATGTGCCATCCCATCTGCGCTGAGAGAGCAAGAATCGTCCGTATGGAAGAATACCTTGCGACAGGTGCAAAGGTCTCCTCATAATCGATCCCCTCAATATGTGAAAAGCCTCGGGCAACAAATCTTGCCTTGTACTTCTCCAAACTCCCGTCAGCTGCCTGCTTAACTTTGTAGATCCATCTCGAACCCACCATTGATTTCCCTTCCGGTCTAGGAACAATCTCCCATGCACTGTTTCTGAAAATAGAATCATACTCTTCCACCATGGCGTCTACCCATGCGGGATCCTCCACAGCTTCCTCGAAAAAGGATGGCTCAGTCACAACACACTTGCTCATAAGAGCCATGTATCCAGTGTACCGATCATGTGACTGTCTCTGCCTGCGTTGGGCTGTAGGTGGTCCTACAACTTTCTCTGCATCTTGAGCCAGTCGCTCAGCTTCTGTCAAGCGCTTTCGCCCTCTGATGGTTGGCGCTGCATGAGTGGTCTCTTCCACTCCATGAACCTCGTCGTGTGGCTCATCCTTGGGAACTAATAGTTCCTCATCCGCATGCAAGTGCAGCTCCCTCTCAAGTGAACACTTCATGGCTTTCACCTCCTGAAATTTTATATCCCGTCGCACAACAGTTTTACCACTGTCTGGCAAATACACACGATAGTTGTGGGGCATATCAGTGTACCCCACAAATATCCCAATCTCTGCAGTCGGCTCCAACTTCTTTCTGGCATCCTTCGTTACATGCATGTAAACGTTAGCACCAAAAATCCTCAAATGAGAAAGATCAGGCTTCTTACCAGAATAAGTCTCCTCAGTTGTACTCATGCCAAGTATCCTATGAGGACAACGGTTCTGCACATAAACTGCTGTATTGCATGCTTCCGCCCACAAGTGAAGGGGTAGGCCCTGATCATGCAACATTGCCCGTGCAACACCCACAATCGTTCTGTTCTTCCGCTCAGCTACCCCGTTCTGCTGTGGGTTATGGGGAGCTATGAGCTCTCTACGAATCCCTTTTGCCTTGCAGAAATCCTTGAACTCGTCCGAGATGTATTCACCCACCATTATCGCTCCTAAGAGCCTTCACCTTCTTCCCCGACTCCTTCTCGACCAGTGCTTTGAATTCACAGAACTTTGAATATGTCTCGCTCTTCTTCTGCATGAAGAAGATCCAGCACTTACGAGAGAAATCATCAACAAAAATCACATAATACCTGTGTTTTGTTGTCGAAGCAACTGAGAAAGGTCCACACACGTCTGTGTGAATTCTCTCAAGGATCGTCGTGGCGCGACTATCCTTCTCGTGAA
Source organism: Pinus taeda (assembly GCA_000404065.3). Taxonomy (NCBI): domain Eukaryota; kingdom Viridiplantae; phylum Streptophyta; class Pinopsida; order Pinales; family Pinaceae; genus Pinus; species Pinus taeda. The sequence goes on from APFE030694519.1 coordinate 46,207, forward strand.
AGGTGGCTTTCACAAACTTCCCCAAAGTACACCCCTTGCACTGATCTGACTGCGCAAGTGTGCCTTTAGGAAGCCCTGTAGTGATCTGCTGCAGCATCTTCAAGGCTCCATGGTGAAGGTGACCCAATTCTCCTATGCCACAACCGCCATCATCCCGGTACTCACCAATTCCTTCTGCCTTGACCTGCCATAGTTGCGCATCCATCTTTACATCTGCAAACTCGATAAAGTTCCTCAACTCGAACCCCTATTCTCTCCAGGTCTCACCAGTTCTTGGTCCTTGCTGCGCAGGAAGGCCTTCCCTCGCTGAAAACAACATCATACCCCCTTGTCTTCTAACATCGCCACGAGTATGAGATCTTTCTTCAATCCTTGGAAACATGCATTGACGTCCTTCATACAAAAGGGCTTTTACCAGACTCCCTCTCAAAGGGAAATCTGGTACCGATACCGGTCGCACTGTATCTACCATCATCGCCCATCTCGATGTGCACTCCAAGATCTTTGTCCTCCAGATCAGAGAACAAATCTCTATCTCCCGTTATGTGAAAAGATGCACCACTGTCAAAGAACCACACTGATCCCATCACACTTGAAACCAAGCATGCGATCAATGAAAAATCAAGCTCAAACTGAGAAGCTAAGGCCTCTCCCCTTGCAGATCCAGCAGCTTGCTTGTTCTTCTTCTTCTGCGGACAATTTGTGGCATAGTGTCCGTGCTGGTGACAGTGAAAACACTTCACCTTGGACATATCCTGCTTCTTGCCTTTCGCACCAGACTGAGAAGCTTTCTTGCTCTTCCCTTTCTTTACTTTGGCAGCCAAAGCACAATTCTCTTCATCAGCTCCCTTTGACGAAGATCCATTCTCATACCTATTGTTACTGAGTTTATCCTTGAGCGCCAAGTTGCTCTTGCTTTGGAATAACATTCGCAATCCGTTGAAAGACATTTCAACAACACTACTGTAAATTCGAATTCCACCAGCTCCAAACTCAACTGCTTCCGATCTAGAATTCGTGAGAACAAAATATTTCTCGTACAGAGATCGACTGTATGGGCATTCACCGGATATTTCACCTTCCAAAAGGAAGGATGAATCCAGAGGCTACCTGGCCCGATTACAGGCTCTGCCTAGAGAAATAGAATGTAAACACTTCCTGAATAGTAGATCTGATGATCAACAGCTCTGATACCATGTAGAAATTTTGAATAATTTAACACATATTCAATGGAGATTATCCTGATCATGTACTATTGCGGAAAACATACACAATACATAAGCTCCTCTACGTTGATCATCAATATAGCAGCATCAATAACAATAAAACATCAAGAGCATTCACACATTAACACAATATGTATCCGGGGGAAAGCATCTCGCTAAAAACCCTAACTATCTGTATATTAATGATTGAGTCATGTAACATTACACAGCATAATACTTCTCACAAGTATCTCCACCTATGTTACACACAATACAGCTCAGATCTGATCTCCAAATCTCTTCCAGTGCTTGCCTGCCTCAACTGCGCAATCTTGCATGAGAATACCGATGAATGAATGATCCAAATTCGTATTTCCCTTGGATATACCACGCAATCCTCATTGGCAATACTCAATCCATTGATTGTGCAAGATCTGGTGCACAACTATAGTCACAACTGATAGCAATCTGATTCTCTACCACCTGTCCCTATTGAAGAACTGAACATGCACTGACATGCAACTGAGTTAACTGATGTATTCATTAGTTGTATTATGAGTTAATAACTTGTGAATTAATTAATAACTAATTCACCCAACTCATCTCTAGTCTATTTGCCAGTTAGACTAAATACAACCAGTTTAACAAAGCTAAACTGAACACAACTCCATCAACTGCACCTCCAGTCCACTAAACTCAACTCACTTGAGTTCTAACTGAAGTCCTGCATGCAAATATTAGTCATCCCATAGGTAACCACGTATTTCCTTCTGGGATCTGCATGTACCACATCCGTAGCTCATCCTGAAGTGCTCCAAGAGAATAAGACAAAGTTTATAGTCTAAATATTATTATGAGCTAATAATATTTGATTGTTCTATATTTAGACTGAGCAGTCACTCCGCTGTGATCTAAAAATAGAAGTCCATCTATTTTTCCCAACTTGACCATTCATCCATAAACAACAACCTGCAATCCATAGACATGATCCATATGTCTAAAAATAGACATAGTCTAAAAATAAACTTGCGCCAAAAATAGCCTGTGGGCCCACTTAGTGAAGGGGACTCTTTTCACTAAGCTCCATCATCTTGTTGCAATCTCAACAAAAACCTGTCGTCGGATGTGAAGAACTTGCCATAAAGTCATGCAAGCTCTAAGGTATTGAAAGGGAGTTTCTAATTCATCTTCTTGGATAGTGAGCTGAAGTCGAGAGGAAGTGACCCATCGAAGGAGGGTCATAATGAATCCCCCATCTTGACACGAAACAAGGAATAAAGTGGAATAATTTTCAAGACTGTAACAATGACAAATAGTGTATAGGTAAATAACTACAGATTGGACTTCTCTTGAACGCTGGCGACACGACTCTAGATTGTGGCAACATCTGACTCCACATAGTACTAAAGGTCATGATGACAAAATGGAATAGTCAAATGAGAGGCAAAAATGGATCACCCAAACCCAGGAGGATAAGTGACTGAGTGAGGATATCCCAAACCTGACACGAGAGAAAAAATGTGTCATGTTCATGAGCGACATGCTGCCTATACAAAGTATGTTTCATCTTCATTTTCCCCCCTCTATTTCTAGTGAGTACCTTTTTATTTTTACATAAGCTTGAAGAGGATACCATATGCTTGTCGTATAAGTTCACCGTTCGGATGAATCCATCCTAGTAAGTTTTACAAGTCCTAGGAAGGAGAAACTCGGTCTCATCATGGTGATGAATATTTTGTCGTAAAATTTTAACGAGTCTGACATAAGAATAACTCAATGTCTTTTTCAAATTTAGAGAGTTTGAAAAAGAGACGAAAAAGAAAACTCCATCGTGTCTCTTTTCGTAATTTTTCCCTCGAATCCGAAAATGTATAAAACAATATATGGGAGAACCTCTTGACCATGTCAATCAAGGTTTACCTTTTTCGTAAATAGTTAATATCAGCCCCAAAAAGGGGAAAACGTATACTGAGATGACATCAATTCATTTAATTTAACGAGTTCAAAATGAAAAGTACTCGGCGATATTTTCATGTTTCGAGAGTCAGAAAATAGCTTAAATATGACTCCACCTAGAGGAACGAGTGGTATAAAAGAATAGAAACTGGTTCCGGTAATGTTGGAACTGCTCAAAAAAATGTAATTGTCAATAGGTTGGCTAATAAGGCCACTCATTGTAGACGTTCCTCAGGAAAGGGTAAAACAACCAAGTGAAAGTGTACAATCAACCAAAGAGATGATGATGATGGAATGAAAGAACCAGGGCTCATCTAGTAAAATAGGCTGATAAAAATGACAATCATGAGATGTAAAGATGGAAATGGTTTCATATTTTCACAAGCTTGAAACATGGGAAAAAATTATGCTTCAATTTGGTTTCATTTCTACACAAGCTTGAAACGGAAACGAACTATGCTTGGATTTGGTTTCATTTTTACACAAGCTTGAAACAAAGATAAATTACGATTGAGATAAGTTTGCATGCCCCCAGCATAATGACTCGATTCGAGGTACATGCGCCCAAAGCTTCAGTTCGTTCACCTAAGTAGACCACTGGTTACTAACAGGTGGATGGAATGAAGGTTCACTTACGAGATCAAGTGAAAGACTCGACTGAGATTTTACGAGATCTAATCAAAGATTCAAATTGGAAGGGGATTTGTTTCATTTTTTAATGAGCTTGACACAAGACAAGGAAATCTGCTCTAATCCCTTTGATCATAAACCAAAAGAGGCCATGGCTTCCAAGAGGTTCTCATGAGATGGGAGAACAACACTCTAGAAGGATACATGTCTAGGGATCCAATGGAAAAATCGGGCTCCAATGCCCCCACTACATGGCGTACTACATCACCTAATAGATCATCAATAGATGTGGGCATGGAATAGGTGGCCACGTAATTAACCTGTGGTAGGGGTGATACTACTTGCATATGAGAACCATTTAGAGATGATGGTTGACTAGGATCTGATGTAGGACCAATGAATGTAAGCTAATGAATGATAACAATGGTTCCTTCATGCGGGAAACACATCACTTGAAAGGGAGAATAGACAAGAGCTCCCATGACATAAACATAGTCATGGCCAAGGAATAGATTAAAATCCAACGGGCCTTGGAAAACCATCACGTCCATATAGATAGACTTTCCTCCCAGAGTAATAGGTAACTTAGGAAGGATCCGTAACGGTTAACTAGTTCCTTTGTTAAAAGCTAACAAATTCTGGGTAACAGAGACAAGCTGAGGAGAACCTAAAGCTTGCCAAGAAGTTGAGGGCAGAATACTAACATATGCACCCTCATCTATGACTATACTAGGTACGACCATATGGTAAGTCTGTAATATAATCTGGAAAGGCACATAAGACGGAAGATGATATCCTGCCAGTCGGCTCCAATCAAAACAAGTGACGAAACTACTCGGAATGGGTGTCGTAGGAACATGAGAGCTTCCCTCTTGCTCTATGGGAACATGAGAACTACTCTCATGCACCTTGAGAATAGGATGATTTCCCTCTAGTTCATTTGAAACTGGAGAAAACCAAAAGAACCTGAGCAGTATGAGGCTCACTCTCGACCAAAAAGGTACAGTTAACTGAAGGTGGAGTCAAGTCTACTGTTTTCTCAACCAATTATTGGTCGAGAATGGACTCATGAGACTCACTTTTAGAGAGAATGGGGTTGACCAAATATGACTTGTGATCAATCATTGGATCAACTAGTGAAGGATCAGGGGAAAAATTTTGACACCCAGTTGTAAGACAAGGTTGAGAAGCTATAAGTTTTTCCAACACTTTGCAAGATTCATCGATAAGAGGAAAAAGGTGAATGGGATGATTACCTCCACACAACTTACACAGAAATTTCACTTTCCCCTTTTTCCAATGGACCTTATTATTACTAGTTGAAGGTTTATCACCAGCGTGATCTCCAGAGGCTTATGACAAAGGTCGATGTGAACCTATGGACCACACTTCTAAGACCTTCGGAATACCAAGACAATTATGAAGAACGTGGTCACCCTTACATAACATGCAAGGGAATTTTACTTTTTGGGGCTGGTTATTTTTCTTCATTAGTTGCATCGGTAGCAATGGTTTCTTGTTTTCCCCCTTGCTTATTTTACTTCTTCTTCTTCATCCTCAACTTCTTCTTCTTAGCTTCTTGGTTACTAGAATCCAGACTTTCACCAGGAGAAGAGGAAGAACAAGGTGAAGAAATAGGCGAAGAATCTGAGGGTTCAACTTTAGGATTAACATGATTTTGATGTTGTTCAGGTGGAGGAGAACGCGGTTGAAAAGCAGTTTGAACACTCAGAACCACCGAGGTTGAAAACAACCAAACTGGAAGACCAATGGTTAATCCAGGAAGGGACAACATCGCCATATAAGGAGCACCAATATTTCCAAAAGAAGTAAAAGGACCAGGATTCCCATCATAGGGGTTTCCTTGGCTGGTAGACTTAGGAAATGTTGCCATTGGTATCAACCTAAGATATACTAAGGAGTATTTCCATGGGAAGGATGTTGTTTCGCAGTCATTTAAATTTTAGAATTTGAAACAAAAACTTTTTCTTTTCATGTTTTAAGATTCGAGAAAGGGATGAAAAGGTGACTCTAGTCGCTTTCATTGGTTTAGCGAGCTTGAAAGGACAAGTGCTTGATGATATTTTCAAAGTTAAGGAGTCAACAAAGTTTGAAATGACTATTCAGGTAACTCTAGGCAAAAGGAGTACCAAGTAACCGTGAATTTCAATATACACCTTAGCAAATAAATTTACCAAGGACTTAACGTATGTGCATAAAATCTCCTTGAATGTTGTGTTTGGTGTATCACCTTTATAGGGTGGCAGACTCGGCATCCTATGGATAAAGGTTTGTAGCCTATGAGGGTCTCCCTTTATATACTCAACGGTATGAGGAGCATAATTCCGTGCTATTGTTGTCTTAAATGCAAAAGTGAACGATAGCTGCTAAGTTTTATAGATGTTGGAACACGTCTCTAGCCTATACCACTAAGTATGAATGTTAATGTTTCAAGTTCTTCTTAGATTAATTGATATATTTTAAGGTTGATCTTGGAATTATGATTCGATTTCAAGGCCTTAATGATGTTACTTATTCCTAAAATGCAACTAGATGACGAAATTGAAATCCTTTCATTCTACGAAAACTACCTATGTAAGGAAGAGAAACACTTGAATGATGCATCAAACAAGCTAAAGTGCATCAATGAAAAATTTCGAATGCTAAATGCAAAACAATTAATCTAATCTTTCATATCATAAGCAAATGCAATGCCAAAAAAAAAAACCTTAAAGCGAACTACCTTAAGATATAATGATGATTTTTCTTTTTTCACTTTAGTGCAATCAATGTAATCTAGTGAAAAAAGTAAAAGAGAATGCAAGAAGACCAACAAATATGAAAATCTCCTTCACATTAATGATTTGAATGCAACAAAAAATGCTTCGAAAACTATTGAAAAGATAAACACTTTCACTTCTTCTTTTCAAAACACATACCCAAAGCAAGCACTTATTTTCGATTCAAATGAGATAATAAAATTGTAATCTATTGTTTGTCAAATGGAACTTAAGCGACTTTTACAGTATCTACTCAATCTGACACCAATGAAAACAACTTAAGGCAAAAGAACCAAAAGTGATTTGCAAAGGACGCCCAAACACACAAAAGACTCTTTAACACAGGTAATTGATCTCTCATGAGAAGAGAAACAAGCGGATGAAGGATGACCTAGAAGACCTAGAAACCCTAAAAGGCTAATCAAACTTAAAACACACTTAAACCAAGTTAAGAGGTGATTGTAACCAGATAAGAAAAGAGTTAACTAAAATCACATTGGTAAATCATTGGGAGAAGGAAAAAAGAACTGAAAACAAGAAGACATACCCTAAATTTCTTTAACTTCTGCTATCATCGCTCATGTTAAGAGAAAATTAGTGATCATCGCTACTTTAATCAACAAATCCGCGATACCATCATGACTGTGAGGAACAAAAACAAAATGGGTGAGAAAAACAAATAAAAAACACAAAATCTTCAAGAATAGCTCAAATAAAAAACCTTCAAGCATCTACCAGAAAGTGAGACTGACTACAGACAAACAATGGAGTTTGGGAATGAATAGTTTATCAAACTCGTCAAAATATGAAGTGAAGAATTGAAAGAAAAGGATCATAGGCTCCCTAGCGGATTCGCCATTTTGTTGACAAGGGTAATCCTCTCTATGGATAGAGATGATCCATCTAACCCAATGAGTGGGTCTAGCAACTGAAGTGACAATCAACTTGACATCTTCCTAGGTTATAATTGAAAAGAAAAACAAAGGAGATGGCCTACCTCGTTCTGATTTCCTTTGTTGAGGACTCTGAACCGCTTGTATCACGGGCTTGTTCTTGCTTCTCTCAATGTTTATGCACCTACACAAGTGATTAAGACACAACAAGGCATGCCAAAACAAATAGCAAAGGCAATAGCAACCTACTTAACTGATCAAGGAATGTCAAGCTAAATGATACATGAACATATAAATTTTAGGAAGATGAACCAGCAGTTGTATATTATTAGAAAATAAAGGGAATCTTACAACCAAAGCCTTGATGTTGATAGGATCTCCTTGATTGATAATCCAAGTCCAAGCCAAGAACTCTCCAAGCACTCCTCCAAGTCAAATGAATACTCTTAGCATAAGGGTGCAAATAGACATAGACCAACCAACCTCTAACCTGACTAACCATTTGGGAATGGGAGAGGATGAATATATAGGCTGGGAAAGGGAGTTAGGATCTCTCCAAAGATAAGAGTAGGCCCCCATCTCAAGGAGGTAGCTCATAGGGATAAGACCAAGAGGCCAAGTTGGGAGAATTCAACCTTATCTACGTCAAACAACCTCCAGCTCGTCGCTCTGGAAGCTTCTAGATCATGAAGCTTCTCATCCTCTTTGGAAAATTTGCCTTTTTGGGATCATCGCTAGTATATGAGCAAATAGAGTGATGCCATCGTGGGTCGAGTATAATGCAACATGTGATCATCGTGATTTTAAGTCTCATAAGAGCGATGATCCTTAAATTAGGGTTTTAGAGCTATTTCCTTCAGGGGAGGCTCAAGGCATTTTCCAATCAATGTCTTAGGAAGGATCTGAACTAGATATATGAATGAGTAAACTACATAATGGTCATGTTTCAAGCACTTTAGGGTATGTCACAGGGAAGTGCAGGAGGTGTGACAAAATACTATGTAACACAAACCAAGTTTGTCTAAGGTGAAGTAAGGAAAAATAATGTCTCTCTGTTAGTTGTAATTTCATACTTTGATATTTTGAGGTAATGCCAATATAAATTCATAAAGAAAAACAAGTGTCATGTATTATAAAATTGGAGGTCAAAGATTATATATATATATATAATTTCCAAAAATTTAACTTGAAAAGTGATAATAAAAAAATTGGAGATATGAGTGAGTTGATATAAACTTTATCCATTTCTACATAATAAATAAGATGTAAAATTTTAAGTGATAGTTTAATCAATTGTTATTATTGTATATATGGTTAGTTTAATTATTTTAAATTTCAATTTATATTTCTCAATTTATAAAACACATATATATATATATATATATATATATATATATAATATATATTATATATATATATATATAATATATATATATATATATTATATATATATATATATATATATATATATATATATATTCTTAAACAGTGAGAAAACATATCCTAATTTAGTTATCAAACCAACAATGAGAACATTCCATCACTAACTATCATCCATAATTTAGATATATAAAATTAAATATACTAAATATCATTTATGAAATACTCAAGACCTTCATTATTATATTAAATTTATGAAATTAATAATAATTTCTTAACTTGTATTCATGTCACAACCCCTCACTGATCCCACCAAATCAATAAGATGCTTTTATTATAAACTACATGAAGTTTTCCACTTTTGTCTATGAAGCCGCTAGTGAAACACTAAGCATCTTATTCATCATAGATTTGCAGAGGTTAAAAAGGACAGTTTGTTAAGTAAGAAAATTAAAAACCACAATTTATTGGGATGGGGATTACAGAACAGAGGAACTAGAAGGGTTACTTGATGTGGATTCTGAACCAAATAAATTAGCATCCCAGTTGTTGAGTAGTATCATACTTGGATCTATAAGTGTTAATGAATATATCCATGGGAACTACTATTTCATTCATAATCTTCTATCATTATTTCTAATCGAAATGGGTCACTTTAAGAGAAGTCACAATGAATCCTGATAAATTTGAGGAGTTAGAGAAATGTACAAAGAAAATTATTTTCTCATCTTCTCTAACGATTAGAAAAGAACCGAGGCTATGTTAGATTGCTTTCCTCTCAACATTCTATCAGTAGGGAATTATTGGCATCTATTGTTAGCAAAAATCATATTGAACCAACATAACATCTGACTACTTTTCATTACCAAATTATGCTTAGCTTTGTAGTATAGCAATGTTCCCATGAGAAAAATCAGCACATGTTCAAGATGCCACATAGAATACCAAAACTCCAACCTAGAGTTTCCATATGGTTTTCTTCAGAATAAATAATTATTGTTGATGGAGGTGTTATCACTCAGGTTTCCCCAAAGTTGTAAGAAAGGGAAGGATGCTGATGTAACCATAGACCAATCTTTTAGATATAGAATCTAGCCAATTTGTATCCAGAGAGGGCTCTCTCTTTATGATTTAGCTTTGTTTTTAAAGGTATTAGGCTAGTTATTAAGTTCAAGGGTTTTGTTTAAGTTTGGGTGGTGAGATTCAATAGAACAGAGAGTTAAGATAAAGTAGTTTAGTCCATTGAGCTAATGGAGTCAAAGAAGATGGCTTTCTGGATTTGGTTTCTTAACAGAGGATGGCTTCACAGAGCAAGGTAGTCAAACAGGGAACAAATAAAAGATTGAAACAGATGGAATGGGCTCAAATTGGGTGAAGGGAAGTTAAGAATCCTTCAACCTATTTAGAGAGGGAAAATGGATGATTACTGATAAGGAGAAGTTAAGAATTCTTTGGAAAATAATCAACATGAAAGAATCAAGAAACAAGAGCAATTAAGAGTTCACTGCTTATCCAAATTCTGAAGAAAACACAAAGAACAATAAAGACTGAAAACAGAGTGCAATCAAGCATATTCTGAAATTAACCTTTTCTTTATCATTCAGATTTATGAAACACAGATGACATAATAAACTGAAGAAAACTTTAAAACACAAAATATAGAGGACTTATTGATCCAGTGGCTGATTCAAGAAATTTGTGACAAGTACCCTACTTCAATTCTTCATCCAGTAGGCCATACAACAGTTGATTCCAACAGCTCTTTATTCCAAAAATTCAGTATTACAGCCAAGTCTAGAAAATCCATCCCTCAATGCTCCAATGGAGGGGGTATTTATGCTCAAATTTATAAAACAAATATCTCATAACAGTTGTGAGATAATATCTAGGATAGCTAATAATAATTTACAAGTAAAATAGAAACAGCTACTCTTTGAAAATAGGAAAAGATAATTGATGTTTGCGCTAGAGGCAGGCCCTTTAATTCGGCTGGCAGCTATCTTCTGTAGTAACTCTGTGTCGGCTGCCTGTCTTAACTCTGCTCTTTAATTCTGACCTGATACACTTTAATTATGATCTACTTTCCCTTTAATTCTGATCTGCTACTCTTTAACGTTGATCTACTACTCTTTAATGCTGATTGGATACTCTTTAATTCTAATCTGCTACATTTAATGCTGATCTGATACTCTTTAGCCAGGGGTAACCACGTAGCTTCAGATCTCTTTGTGGCTGGTATGTTGAGTTCTATGGAGATTTGCTAAGAAGCCACGGTAATTGATGCACCAACTCCTAATTTTTAAAAGTTTCAAATGGCACCAATGTTAAAGAGGAGGACTGTGCACTACAGGTCGAATGGTAGGCTGTGGAGCTCGTTGCTGGAGTCTTTCTGGTCGGGCGATAGTTGGAAACTGGAATAGTGGACTCAGTTGCTTGCAGGAGAGCGTGGGGCGCTAGATGCAACGTATAACACTGAAAAAACATGTTTTTGCCCAAGAGTGTGATATGCAGCAAACTGTAAAAAAATGGCTTTTTACTCCTTTTTTTGACAAAATGAAGTTTTGGCGGGAATTTTTTTTATTTGATGGCCGGATGACGTAAGAAATATGGATGACGCCAGTGGGAGTAAGGGGCAGATGACATGGCGGATGACGTTGTAGGTGACGTCAGCAAGAGGACATATGACGTCAGTGGAAAACGTGGCGGGTGATGTCAGTAGTACCCAGCCTGATGTCAGCGGAGGGTGGTAAGCGGTTTTTCCCACACCGCTTTTGGGGCTGGGCGATTTCGAGCAGAGGGCAAGCGATCACACTCGCAACGTGACGCGTGGCAGAGGTACAGCGGAAAATCGTCGGCCGATCACCCGTTAACATTCAGTAGTTAGGGGGTCGCGATATTGATCGTCGACTGTTGGATGTGAATGGTCTGATCGAACAGTGGACGCGGTCTCGAGATGGCGGGGGGTTAATGTATGCGGACCCACTATAATAAACTATGTTTTTTAATAGTTTGGGCGCGTTTTTAAACGATTTTAATGGTTTTCGTGTGTATTTCTATTGGTCGGGAGGATGTTATTAATCAACCCAAATGGTTGATTAATCCATTATGCACGGCGAGAAGGTTATTAACGGGTTTCAAATAAACCTGTTAATCCCTTTTAAACAGTGATATGGTCGTAATCGACCAGGGCGGGATATGTATTATTTTTGGGTTTTTTTTATGTAATTAAATAATACAGGAATAGGTAAGAGTTTATCCTGGAGTTATATATTATATGTTAACGTTAATATGAAAATGAATTTGAGTGCTAAGTTATAACAACAATTGACTTTTGTAATTAAACTTAGGCTAAAGGGAAAAAATGGGTTTATATGGGAATTTTTGCCATTTTCCTAAGTAAAATAGGGTTTTACTTAGGCAATGTTTATGAAATGAGATGAATGATTTATGAATGTTATTAAGAACAGATTCTTAATATTTTAGGGGGGAAATTAGTAAATGATTAGGGAAAAATATGAAGGGGAGTTAGTTATTCAACCTTGCCTCGCTTGAGTTGCATCAGGTATAATGTTCGCCATTGCACTTGTGATAGAAGTGAAAGTTAACACATTTTTAGAAACATAATCCATCATAAGTATCATTCTGCAACACACCATCTACCTACCTTGCCTGCTTTAGTCATAGCATTTTTTTCTTCTTTCGGGTGCACTTGGACTAGCAAACCCTCATCAAATTTTCTTTTCTTTTCATGGTAAGCCTACTTAAGTCTGCACTTATTTCATCCAAGGGCTCAGGTTTAACTGTTGAGCTCCTTTGCTTCTCTACCTATCTACTTATCTACCAAGATTAAACAGTTTGGTTAGATTTTATTCTCTATCTCTAAAACATGAAATTCAAACATGAACTAGCCAAGATTAAGCTATTTTGCCATTCATCAATTATGGCATAAAGTTAACAAGCTGCACACAATGCTTATTATAGAAAATAAAAAGTAGTGGCATTTTGGACTTACACACTTTCCTGGTCTTTCTTATTTGGGGTTCATTTCTTTCACTTTTTTTTTACCATTTTATTCTTTTAACCCTTTGATTTTTCTTTTAAGGCATACCCTCTTTACATTTTTTACATTTTTTTTTATTTTTGTTGATTTTTTGATAATATGGAAAACCTTTGCAACAAGGAAAGGGATGAACATATTACAGAGCTCATCAAGTCAATCATGAAATATGACACCTATTGGTATAGGAGTATAACAGTGGCTCCACTTGGGGATGGCTTTCCTTGGTGGAAAGTCAAGAACAGCAGGTCAGATGGCCTTCTGAATAACTTAGAATGTGCTATGAAATCTCCCTTTTCTGGTTTCTTTATTGTATATATGACAACACAGTTGTGAAGCTTAGGGCCTTCTCTTCAGGCTTCAACTGCAGCAAGTTACTATCCAATCCAAACTGTGACATTATTAAGGATATAATATGTACATGTTAGAGTCAGAAATACATTAAAAAAATGGATCAAAGTAATGTTTCAGAATTCGACCATTTACTGGTCCTTCTTCTGTTTCTGTGCCATCCAGGCTTTTCAGAAAGTAAGTATTGTTCCCTTGCAATGCCTGGATGATAAATGGCCCTTTCCACAGGAAGTCAAACTTCCCATGTTTTCCTTTGTATTCTCTCCTGGAATCCCACCTTAGAACTTTGTCTCCAAGGTAGAAGTCCTCTGCTTTGGTCCTTTTATCAAATATTTTCTTGAGTTTTTCTTGTAATACTTGGGATCTTTGGTGCACTTCTCCTCTGGTCTGTTGCAAATGGATAGTCTGATTTATTCTCCTTTGAATGTCATTGGGTTCCACCTGAGCCTCTTGTAGTAATTTCATTACAGGAACTCCTAAAGATGAAGGAAACACAACCTCCATGCCATAAACTAACTCATAAGGGATAGTTCCAATAGATCTCTTTGTAATAAGTCTGTTTTTCCCATAGTGCATTTGTAGGTTTCTTGTGCGAGTTTTTCTTGTTCTCTTCCAACAATTTCTTAATAATATCAATCAAGCTTTTATTGGAAGATTCAGCTAGACCATTACCTTTAGGGTAATAGGCTGTGGAATGGCTTAAAGTGATATGGTATTTGTTACAGAAATTTATCATTTTCTTGGACTTGAAGGCAGCAACATTATCGGTTATGATCTTTTCAGGATAGCCAAATCTAGACAATATGTTGGTTTCTAAGAATCCTATAATCACTGTATCATTGGCTTGTCTAGAAGGAATGGCTTCTATCCATTTGGTGAAATATTATGTGGTAGTCAGAATCCATTTATGTTGGTCAGAAGAGGGAGGGTGTATTTCTCCAATGAAGTCCAAACCCCATTGTTGAAAGGGCTTTTCAGTGGAAATTGGTCTGAAGGGTAAGGGTAACAGTTTCCTTTTGCCTTAAAAAATTTGGCATTTTTGGCAAGCAGTGACAAACTTCTTTACATCAGCGAGCAAGGTTGGCCAGTAAAATCCCGCCCTTAGGATTTTTTCCGCAGTTGATTTCCAGTAAAGGTGTCCACCGCAGTCCTTGCATGAAATTATTTGAGAATTTTGTTAGCTTCTTCTTTTATTAAACAATTCAATAGAATACCTTCATGATTTTTCCAAAAAAAAGTATTATCTAAAATACAAAATTTTGAAGCTTTCATCTTTAAAAACCTTCTCTTTGTTCTGGATAACCCTGGAGGAGCCTGTAGGTTTAATAATACATGAGTTATATCAGCATACCAAGGTGATTCTAAGAAGGCCTGGCTGATTTGTGGAGTCGCCATCTCCTGTTCATTATCCTGTTCATTAATAGCCAGGGCTTGAAAGTTTGTTTCAGTCATGAGTTTAGCCAATCCCTGTCCTTTTATAAGCTTTGTAGGTTTTATTTCAATATCACTCCAATATATTAGCTATCCATTTACCTCGCTTGCCTTCAATTCCATCCTGATTCAGGATGTCTTTGACAACAACATTTCGTACATAAGCTACTACATGGGAGTACAATATATAGACTCTGAAGTATTTAATAGCTTTCACGAGTGCAAAAGCCTATTTTTCCATGATTTTGTAATTTAGAGGTGTATCTCTAAGTGCTTTACTAAAAAAGGCTATGGGTTTTCACATCTTGATCATCTTTTTGCAGTAAAACAACTACTATAGTGTGTTCTAATGCAAACGAGATAATTTTGAAGTCTCTATCGAACTTTGGACTTGTAAGGATTGGTGTTCTAGTTAAAGCCATTTAATTTCTTCAAATGCTTGTTTGGCCTCTACTGTCCATTTAACCTTTGAATCCTTTTTTAACATATTGTTCAGCAATCTAATTAATTCAGCCAAATTAGATATGAATATTCTCAAAAAGTTAATCTTTCCTAGGAAAGCTTGAAGTTCTTTGACATTTCTGGGGTGGGGTTTTGCAGAATATCTTTTATTCTAGCAGGATCAATTCTGATGCCATTTTTAGAGATGATATGGCCTAACAATTTGCCTTCTTCTAGACCAAACAAAGACTTTTTAGGATTTAATGAAATACCATACTTTCTAATTTTTAAAAACACTTGTTTCAAATGATCTAAATGTTGCTGATTTGATCTAGAAAACACAGTGATATCATCTAGATATATAACCAGAAAATCATGAATTTCTTTTGCAAAAGCTATGTCCACTACTCGTTGAAAGGTTGCTCATGCATTCTTAAGTCTGAATGGCATTTTAGCATATTTGAATGTACCCCATGGTGTTGTAAATGCAGTCTTTTCTTGGTCCTCAAGATAAACTAGAATCTGATTATAACCTGAAAACCATCTAAAAGTGAAATCCTAGAAGCACCTACTGCTCTTTGTAAAATATGATCCATCTTAGGTAAAGGGTAATTGTCTTTTAAAGAAACCTTGTTTACATTTGTTGTAGGAATTTCCAAGGTAAGTTCCTCAGACAGAACACCAAAGGACACCACTCACAAATAGATCACAGATCAATACACCAGTATTTTTGACGTGGTTAAAATCCTCACAGAGGGAAACAGTGCACGGCCTGAGCCAACATGGCCACTTCAGGCAATTTATTAATAAAAGAATGAAAGTTTACATAAGCTTCTCTCATCAACAGTTAACCTACAAATAACCCTCCATGCTCTTTAAATAGAGATCATGGACCAATCTGGTGTTAAGCCATGGATCAAGTGTCGGTAATACCAAGGAGAGAATGAACCGTCGGATCACTACATATCGTGACCGTCGGATTGTAAGTTACAAAAGTACATAGTAAAGAAACGCGCTTTACCTA
The DNA here is from genome assembly GCA_000404065.3 of Pinus taeda. NCBI lineage: Eukaryota > Viridiplantae > Streptophyta > Pinopsida > Pinales > Pinaceae > Pinus > Pinus taeda. The sequence goes on from APFE030694519.1 coordinate 62,355, forward strand.
ACTCTATACTAGACCAAGTTATACTTAACTATTTCCTATGTGTCGGAATATCCTAACATTTCTTAAGTCAACACATAATCTGATTTCTCATGTTTTTTTCCTTGTAGGCACTAAATTAGACACCAAATCTGAAAATATGATTGGAGCAATTATCCCTACATCATGCATTTGTTTGATTTATTTTTCAATTAAAACAAGCAGTACAGGGTTGATTCTTCTGATTTTTTGTTTGAATGGTTTTTGATTTTCCTTTAGGGGTATTGTATGTTGAATTACAGAGGTGTCATAAGATTTCAGGTCTTCATAGCTCCAGGAAAAAACATCTTGGAACTCTTTGATAGTTCAACATACTTAAGCTTTTGATGAGGGCGCAAAGATTTGGATAATTTTACCATTTTTGGATTCTCTTCAGTTCTTATGTTGTAGTCTTCAATGTCTGCTTTTAGAGGTTCCATCTTGGGTTTCTTTGGAATATCATTGAAATTAAAGAGATCTTACAAAGGAGTTAATCCTTTGGGCAAATGATTGTCTTTCAAATTGATAACTTCAGATTCTCCTTCAATAATCTCATCAACATCTATTTCTTTAAGATCTTGTATTTCCTTTTTGGTAAATTTCGTTGGATGAAGCATTTGAGTTGTATTTTCTGTTGAAACATTTGTTTCTATCTGATTTGTTGGATCAAACTCACTAACTGTATCTACATATATGTTAGCGCTAGAAAATTCTTCCTCTAGGGTTAAAAAATTGCTGATCTGTTTATCACTGTCAAACACTTGCTAGTTCTTTACATTATCAGGTATGGCTGGCCTGTGTCTAATCTCAGCTGTGAATTGATGATTTGGTTCAAATGGTAATTTACAGATGCTGGAAAAAAATGCTAGGCTATGAGCTTGCAAGTTATGTTTTCTCAGGATTTTGGCAAGATGAGTTTCTAAAAATGTATTGAGGATCTCTATAATTGTTCCTCTGTACTCTCTTAATCTGGGATCATTTGTTAAGAACCTCACTTTTATCTGTTGAATGATTGAATGAAAATATCCTAGGACTGACACTCTAGTTGCTCCCAATTTCTTGACCAGTTTAAGACCTAACAATAGAGCTTCATATTAAGCCATATTATTAGTGCATCTAAAGTTTAACCTGTAGGCATGGCCTTCAACATGATTGTTTTCAAGATTGTGCACCCAGACTCCTAATCCTGCTCCTAATTTGTTCACAGAACCATCAAATTCTAAGTACCAAAGGATTTCAGGTTCATAATTAGTATCTGGAGTTTCAGGGATCTGTTCAATAAGGAGATCTGGTTTTTAAGTTTCTTCAGGTTTATCTAATGTTTCATGATTTTCAGAAGTTTCTTAGATTCAGACACTAGACCTTTCATTTGTAATTTTTTCTGTTTCATCTACTAGAACTTTTATTTCATGTGGGGGATCAATTTCAGCATTGTAAAGGATAAAAGAATCCAGATCTGAATGTACTGAGTAGATAGGGAAATTTTGAGGTTTCTCTTGACTACTTACTACATGCTTCATTAAGGTTTCTCTGTATAGTCTCTTGGGTTGACCAAACATTGAAATAGTAGCGTAAGACATGTCTAAGTGTAGAGATCCTTGAAGCTTTGCACCCCAAGATCTAGACAATAACATGGCATACTTTGGTGGAATATCAGCTACTACTATGTCCATTAAGATGGTTTTGGTAGGATATTGGACTAGTGACACACATAAGTCTTTGATTAAACCGAAACATTTGACCTGACTTGAATCAAAAGAGAAAAGGTCTTTATATGGCCTCGTGATGTCAAGATCTAACTTCTCCATTACAGATTTAGGCATTAAGTTATGGGAAGCACTAGAATCAAACATGGCATTATGAAGTGTTTTATCATGTATGTTTAGACCTACATAAAAAGGAGGAACTTCTCCCTCTACTTTTTTTCCATTTACTCCAAGGCCAAAGATCAATTCATGCTGGTCATCAAAAACATTTATTGAATCTTCGTTCACAGAAATTTTGGGTGATCTACTGATTTGACTTCTGTAGACATCATGTTTAGCTAATTCTAATAATGGAACAACTATCTTTAGTTTGCCTACTTCTGTCTCAAGATTGAAAGGTTTTTCGGTCTGAGTTCTTGTATTTTGGACAGCTAGATTTTCTTCATTTCTCTCATCTTTAGGAGTGAGATTATGGGCTGAAATTGCTTCCAAATCAAGTTCTAGAGGCTCTCCTACTTTTCCTTTAGAAGGAATAGAAGTGGAAGGTTGTCTGTTAGGTGGTTGATTATCTGATACATCTTCAAGAATTGGGTTATTAGGGTTAGGATCTGTTTTAGAAAGAACATGTACAGGGGGGGTACTAATCTTACCCTTTTTAGGCTGCTTGATATCTTTCTATTTACTGGTTTCAGGGACATCTATTCTTCAGCTCCTCAGATTGTACTGTTTGTAGACTTCATAAATGGTTGTGTCATATCCCTCCCTAAAGTCAAATGATTCACCTGAATGAGTTTGGAATTGTTTAAGAATGTGAGCTTCTTGATCCTCTTGGGTCAAGAAAACTTGTTGTTCATTGTTGAGTCCCATCAAATTAATTTGAGTGTCTTCTGTTGGTTCATCAGAAGTTGAGGCTTGAGCATAATTTTCTTGAAATGGGGGCCTAATATTTTGGTCAGGCCCTGTCTTTCCAATGTTAGGACTTTGGTTCTTCCTGAAATTTGGATTTCTCCCAGTATTGCTTGGTTGACCATCCCAAGGGGATTTTTTCTCGATTGTTTCTACTCTATCTCCAAGTCTATCCATTCCTTTAATAATAGCATCTAATTTCTGTTCAAAGGTAGAAGGTTCTTCTTTGAAAGGTGTCCTCCTTTCAGCTCTCGCTCTAGATCGTTTAGATATCAGGTTGGCCTCAACACTGACAGCTATACTCTGCATCTCTTCTAAGTTTTGAGGAACTCTTTCTCTAAGTTGGTATGCCATATCAGAATCAAATGCATCAGGGAATTTGATCAAGGCCAAATCTAGAGGAGGTCTGAGAATTTGAGGAATGGCATTGTAGACATTATTAAATCTGGTACAGTAATCTTGGGCAATTTCTTGTGCCTCTTCTTAGGTTTTCATACTCTAATAAAATGTGGAGAGGATCTTTCTTCTTTTCCCATCTGTTCAAGAAGGTCTAATAAAGAGCTTGTGGGTCATTGATATTGTTTGCAGGGAGGGCTCTAAACCAGGTTCTAACATCTCCAGTTAAACTTTGAACAAATACTTTCGTTCTAACATCATCATAATCAACCTCATATTTTTCAAAATAGTCGATCATTTTATTGGTATGTTGTTGAGCTATGTAAGTGCCAGTACCTTCAAAAGAAGGGATTTTACTTTGATAGTCTTGGGGAAATGCCCTTGGATTGGCAGGTAAGTGCAGGGGAGTATATCGGTTTGCCATGGTTGCAGAGATAGATGTGACAATTAGAGGAGTGGGGATAATAATGGGAATGTGCGTTGTAGATGGAGGAGTGGAAAGGGTAGTTTGAGGTGCTGATGGTGAACTTGGAGAAGTTGTAGTAATCACATAAAGGTTTGGTGTTCTTTTAGAGGTAAGCTCAAATTGAATGGAGTTCTGCAAATGTCTGTCAAGGTGTGAAGTAACAACTTCAATATGCAAATTTTCAATGAATATTGGATTTTGAACTGTGTGGGTTAACCCAGATTCTGAAAAGGTCTCAAATAAAGAGTTTTCAAAATACTTATCAAAAGGTTTGTCCTCAGGGTAGATCCACTTTACAAGACAGGATATTGATCTGTATAGAAGCCGAGAACTAGCAGAATTTTCTTGGCTCCCTTGTCTTCTAAGAATCCCAGGAATAAGATTAGGATTTTCAAACACAGGTGGGGGATTAGGATCAGGATTTGATCTGGTGTAATGAATTTTTTCTGAAGCCAATTTCCTAGGTGTGTTTTTGTTTTTTTGTTTTTTGAAATAGATTTGACAATACAACTTTAACAGTCTCTTCTAGGAGGTTTTAGATGTGGGAATTTTGAACTTTCCTAAAGATTTTTTGAAAAGAGGAACTGATCAAGTATTTGAAACCAACTGTCCAGTCTATAATATAGACCGGAGATAGACTGAAGTAGCATTCATTTACTTCTGTTATTGCAAAGCAACAACATTTCAAAGGCTACCTAGCTAACTTCAAGCTCCGTCTGTAGCTTATGAAATAAACAATAGTGACAAACAATTATTCAGATCCCCAGTGGAGTTGCCAATGATGTTATCACTCAGGTTTTCCCCAAAGTTGTAAGAAAGGGAAGGATGTCGAGGTAACCACAAACCAATCTTTTAGATATAGAATCTAGCCAATTTGTATCCAGAAATGGCTCTCTCTTTATGATTTAGCTTTGTTTTTAAAGGTATTAGGCTAGTTATGAAGTTCAAGGGTTTTGTTTGAGTTTGGGTGATGAGATTCAATAGAACATAGAGGTAACACAGAGTAGTTCAATCCATTGGGCTAATGGAGTCAAAGAAGATGGCTTTCTGGATTTGGTTTCTTAACAGAGGATGGCATCACAGAGCAAGGTAGTCAAACAGGGAACAAATAAAGGATTGAAACAGATGGAATGGGCTCAAATTGGGTGAAGGGCAGTTAAGAATCCTTCAACCTATTTAGAGAGGGAAAATGGATGATTACTGATAAGGAGCAGTTAAGAATTCTTTAGCAAATATTCAACATGAAAGAATCAGGAAACATGAGCAATTAAGAGTTCGCTGCTTATCCAAATTCTGAAGAAAACACAGAGAACAATAAAGACTGAAAACATAGTGCAATCAAGCATATTCTGAAATTAACCTTTTCTTTATCATTTAGATTATGAAACACAGATGATATAATAAACTAAAGAAAACTTTAAAACACAAAATATAGAGGACTTATTGATCCAGTGGTTGATTCAAGAAATCTGTGACAAGTCCCATGCTTCAATTCTTCATCCAGTAGGCCATACAATAGTTGATTCCAACAACTCTTTATTCCAAAAATTTAGTATTACAGCTAAGTCTAGAAAATCCACCCCTCAATTCTCCAATGGAGGGGGTATTTATGCCCAAAATTACAAAACAAATATCTCATAACAACTGTGAGATAATATCTAGGATGACTAATAATAGTTTATAAGTAAAATAGAAACAACTACTCTTTGAAAATAGGAAAAGATAACTGATGTTTGCGCTGGAGGCAGGCCCTTTAATTTGGCTGGAAGCTGTCTTTTGTAGTAACTCTGCACCGGCTGCCTATCTTAACTGTGCTCTTTAATTATGACCTGATACACTTTAATTCTGATCTGCTTTCCATTTAGTTATGATCTGATACTCTTTAATGTTGATCTGCTACTCTTTAATGCTGATCAGATACTCTTTAATTCTAATATGCTACATTTAATGTTGATCTAATACTCTTTAGCCAGGGGTAACCGCGCAGCTTCGGATCTCTTTGTGGCTGGTATGTTGAGTTCTGTGGAGATTTGCTAAGAAGCCATGGTAATTGATGCACCAACTCCTGATTTTTGAAAAGTTTCAAATGGCACCGATGTTAAAGAGGAGGACTGTGCACTATAGGTCGAATGGTAGGCTGTGGAGCTCATTGTTGGAGTCTTTCTAGTCGAGCAATAGTTGAAAACTGGAACAATGGACTCGGTTGCTTGCAGGAGAGCGCGGGGCGCTGGATGCAGCGTATAACACTAAAAAAACATGTTTTTGCCTGAGAGCGTGATATGCAGCAAACTGTAAAAAATGGCTTTTTACCCCCTTTTTTTGACAAAATGAAGTTTTGGCGGGATTTTTTTTTATTTGATGGGCGGATGACGTAAGCAGTGCAGATGACGTCAGCAGGAGTAAGGGGCAGATGACGTGGCAGATGATGTGGTAGATGACGTGGCAGGTGATGTCAGCAAGAGGACAGACGACGTCAGCGGAAGAAGTGGCAGTTGATGTCAGCAGTACTTGGCCTGGCGTCAATGGAGGGTGGTAAGCGGTTTTGCTCGCACTGCTTTTGGGGCTGGGCGGTTTCGGGTGGAGGGCAAGCAATCACACTGGCAGCGATGTATGGCAAAGGTACGGCAAAAAACCGCTGACCGATCACGCGTTAACGTTCGGCGGTTAGGGGGTCGCGATATTGATCGTCGACCGTTGGATGTGAACAATCTGATCAAATGGTGGACGCGGTCTGGAAATGGCGGGGGGTTAATGTATGCGGACCCACTATAATAAACTGTGTTTTTTAATAGTTTGGGCGTGTTTTAAAACAATTTTAATGGTTTTCGGGCATATTTCTATTGGTCGGGAGGATGTTATTAATCAACCCAAATGGTTGATTAATCCATTATGCGCGGCGGGAAGGTTATTAACGGGTTTCAAATAAACCTGTTAATTCCTTTTAAACTGTGATATGGTCGTAATCGACTAGGGCGGGATATGTATTATTTTTGGGGTTTTTTATGTAATTAAATAATACAGGAATAGGTAAGAGTTTATCTGGGAGTTATATATTATATGTTAACGTTAATATGAAAATGAATTTGAGCGATAAGTTATAACAACAATTGACTTTTGTAATTAAACTTAGGCTAAAGGGAAAAAAGGGCTTTATATGGGAATTTTTGCCATTTTCCTAAGTAAAATAGGGTTTTACTTAGGCAATGTTTATGAAATGAGATGAGTGATTTATGAATGTTATTAAGAACAAATTCTTAATATTTTAGGGGGGAAATTAGTGAATGATTAGGGAAAAATATGAAGGGGAGTTAGTTATTCAACCTTGCCTCGCTTGAGCTGCATCAGGTATAATGTTCGCCATTGCACTTGTGATAGAAGTGAAAGTTAACACATTTTTAGAAACATAATCCATCACAAGTATCATTCTGCAACACCATCTACCTACCCTGCCTGCTTTAGTCCTAGAATTTTTTCTTTTTTCGGGTGCACTTGGACTAGCAAATCCTCATCAACTTCTCTTTTCTTTTCATGGTAAGCCTACCTAAGTCTGCACTTATTTCATCCAAGGGCTCAGATTTAATTGTTGAGCTCCTTTGCTTCTCTATCTATCTACTTATCTGCCAAGATTAAACAGTTTGGTCAGATTTTATTATCTATCTCTAAAACATGAAATTCAAACATGAACTAGCTAAGATTAAGTTGTTTGGCCATTCATCAATTGTGGCATAAAGGTAACATGCTGCACACAATGCTTATTACAGAAAATAAAAAGTAGTGGCATTTTGGACTTGCACACTTTCCTTGTCTTTCTTATTTGGGGTTCATTTCTTTCACTTTTTTTTTACCATTTTATTCTTTTTACCCTTTGATTTTTTTTTTAGGACATATCCTATTTACATTTTTTTATTTTTGTTGATTTTTTGATAATATGGAAAACCGTTGCAACAAGGAAAGGGATGAACATATTATAGAGCTCTTCAAGACAATTATGAAATATGACACCTATTGGTATAGGAGTATAACAAGAGGATTTAAATAAAAGGGTATTCGAAGAGGTCTTTGTTTCATGCAACACATAGATTGCAAAATGACTGCTTGAACTGGCATGTGAAAGTGGTTATGTGGAAGAGGAAGTTCTTGCATGTTGGTAAGGACAAGAAGCTTGAAAATGACTACTTGAACAAGTATGTTAAAGCAGTTAAAGAGGATGTTGTGACTAATATTTGTTATTTATGATTAAAATACTTTATTTCAAAAGATAATGTTTTGTGGATATTGAATAGATAGAAGGTTAACATGATGTTGCACAACAATTTTCTTGAGTTGAGCCATTCGGAATAGATAGTGAGTGGATACTAAAAAGTTTGGAAGGAAAAGGGCTCAAAGCAATATTTTTATTTTGGATATTGCAGAGAGCTTGAACTCATAAACTGATTATAATTTTTTTTTATTTTTGAATAAAATCTAATGCGATTAAAAAAAATGCTAAGCTAGCTACTCCTTCCATAGTTATATAAAGCAAATTGCAAATAATAAAATTTTCAGATTCATGATTTGAAAAGAAAAGTCAAGTGGATGAAATCAAAATGAATTAAATCAAGTCACATCAAGATTCAAAGAAGACTATGCAGCCACAAAAAGTGACAGTTGGTAAATCCAAGCAACAAAAGAATGGAAAGTAAACCCCGATTCAATTTGCAATTACTCATTTATGAACAAAAAGAATAAAATTCACCTAATTCACCATGTCCATTATTAAACTATAGCTTCAATAAATAAGACATGCATACATGGGCTCCTTAAATATAGAATTGTGTTACATTGTGGAAAAATCTAAACATTTCTTTTAGTGTAAAGGAGAAATGATTAATAGTTAAGAAAAACTTATAAAAATAATGATAAATATTTTATGGAAATTTTCTTTATCTTTCACATGAAAAAATATAATATAATTCTCATTTCAATATTGAGAAATAATTTTTAATATTAATTTTCTTTTGAATGGAAAATAATTTTCTAGGATAAACTAAAATTCTCCTAACCACGTGAATACTTTAAACTTTGAAGTAGTTGGGCAGGGAAATTTTGAAATGTGTGAAGGAGGGAGACTAATATTACTGCAGAAAGTTTACTACCTTCCATTTTCATTGGAGCAGTCGAATGCTTACTAGCCTTCATTCCAATAGGAGCAGCTGAAACAAAAGGATTTTGTCCTCCACAATCAACGACAAAGAAGGTAAGTAGGAAGAGAATTGTATAAAGAAGTGAAAAGGGATCTCTTGAATTATAAAATTCATTTGTTATTCTCTATTGCAGGCTTCATTCTCATTTGTTATTCTCATTTTCTATCTCAATTTTCTAGTTGAATTCTTTTTATTTTATGTAATAATTGTTGATATTCGCTTCGCATTTAAATATTTGAATGAATGTGTTAAATCCAGTCTAAGGTTTGTGATTGAAGAGTGAGGAAGGATACTCAAAACTACAAGCATTTTGTCAGGTTTGGAACAGTTGATTTCTTTGGAGATGTTGAATATAAGCATTTTTCTAGGTTTGGAACAGATGATTTCTTTGAAGATGTTGAATATTTTGGAATGTTTAAAGCTACAGAGCATGGAAGGGTTAGGGCATCTCATAAGCTCCGATCACTAGATGTTACTAAATGTTGTGGAAGTTTCTAGGTTCATAATATTTTCCTTCTCAGGAGACATTAGTAATTGGAAAATGTGACAAGCTTCAGAGCATACCATGGTTGGGGATGCTCAAAAAGTTCCAAAAACCTGGAAGTTCATAATTTCTCTGATACTAGGTTTCGAACATTTGAATTCTCTGGAGTACTTGGATGTGGAGGGATGCGGAACCAAGGTCTAGCATGTCAAGGTTGGGGCAACTCACAAAACCCCAAGCCTTAAATGTTGTCAAAGTCCTTGAGATACAGGATATGTGATATCACTAAGGGTGCTTCTTGTTATATTTGTGATATTTTTTTTAGCAATGAAATTAAAAAATAGCATGGCTCTGAAAAACCTAAAAATTCCAACATTTTTCAGCTATGGCATTAAATATAAATATCATAACTCCGAAAAAACTTACAATTTTGGCATTTTTCAACCATGGTGTTAAAAATAAAATATTATGACTTCGAAAAATCATAAAATTTCGACATTTTTCAGTCATGGAATTAAAACCAAATATCATAACTAAATAAAACCTTAAAAATAAATACCTATATCAAAGATTTATCATGCCAAGAGTAATTTTTTTTTTTAATGCTAAAAGTATAGCTCTTTTAAAATCTTAGCCTAAGAAAACATGACACATTGAAACAAAAATTGTAAAATCAACCATCAAGTTAACACGCAGTGGGGGCAGACTTGGCCCATTGCAATGAAAGCTTAAAAATCAACCATGAAATTGACACACTATCAGGGCGGATTTCATCCATTACAATGAAACCTTTAAAATCGTCTATCAAATTCACACATAGAAAGGTCGGGTTAATAGTCAAGCATCAACATAGCCCCTATATATATTAAAAAAACAAAAACAAAAAAAAAGAAAGAAAGAAAGAAAAGAAAAAACAAACAAAAAAAACTTGAAAAAATAAGAAAAAGTATATACAAGAAAAAATCATGAAAAAAAATAAACAACAACAAAGAAAAAAAGTAAACATAAAAATAAAAATAAAAATACTAAAAAACCCAAAAAAAAGAAATCATAGAAAAATTGAAAATAATAAAAAGGTAAAAAAAAAAAATCTCCATAATACATAATTTTAAAAACAAATAAAAATTTAAAAAAAAATAATAAAAATAATTAAATTAAATTAAATAATAAAAATGTCAAACTTAAAGTCAAAGGAACTTAGATAAAGTCCCTTCGATGTTTCTTTAGGACATACCCTCTTTACATTTTTTTTACATTTTTTTTTTTTTAAATTTTAATATGGAAAACATTTGCAAAAAGCGAAGGTATGTACAATATTACAAGGCTCAAACTTAGCCAATTCAAAATTATGAATCCTATCACTATAGGACTCTAACATAATAGACATCTCTCAAGTGAAGGTTAGAGGTCCTATGGGTTCCTGGTTTGGGTGGAGACCCTGTTTCTTTGGATCACTGGCTACAAACTATCTAGAGAATCTTCCTATGCTTGGTTGTGGGCTTAACAGTTACTTTCAATGAACTTTGGATTCTCAGTTTAGGGTGGAATCATTAGAAATAGTGTTTCCTAGTTATTCGCAATGGGATTTTCACTCTTGGTTCAGGATGGAGCCACTAAGGGCGTTATTATTAGGGTGGAGGTGGTATAACCTATGGATTCTTTATATCAACGAAAGGGTCGGTGGTATAATATCTAGATTCCCTGTATTAACTGAGGATGGAGACGGTTTAATCTCTAGGTTCCTTGTATTAGGTGGTGGGTGGAGGTGGTATAGTCTTTGGATTCTTTGTTTTAGCTTAATACCCTATACTAGCTTGACCCCCTTTACTAGCTTGTGGGTGAAGGTGGTATAGTCTCTAGATTCCATGTTTCCAACTGATAATGTTGGTTATTTCTTTTAATCACTCCTCTAGCTTTGAATCTGGCTTAGGGGTGGTTGATTGTAATAAAGCTCACATTGCAATAAATCTAAGGCTGGGTAGAGAATTGAATTCCCAATCTCAGTTTCCAAACTGCTCATTATAAGATAAGTGCTGATATGAATACCTATGTATGTGAATGTTATATAAATGCTCACTATGTTGGTTAAATTGCATATGTTAATAATGAGGAGTGTTATTTTCTTGTGTAAATGATGAGGATTAATAATTATTGTATTTATTATGAGCTTGATATTCGTTTAATTTCTAAGGAACAAAAGGTGCAATTCTCTATTTATTGGGTTTTCCTTCTCATATCAAAAAGACCAAAAGTAGTAATACATGTGTTGTAGAATTGTTGCAAGAAATCAGGTCTTTATTTTATGTATGATTGTATTGGATGGGATGTGTTTGAATCCCATTTAAGCTCAAGATGGATAGCCTGAATATTCTAAGTATCAAAGGGGACTTTGATATATAATATATATATATATATATATATAACCTACAGTATAAGCTCAAGAGGGATTCACGTTTATCTAAGCATCAAGGGTGTTAATACAAAGTCTTATATGTGTGTATAGAGCTTAGGAGGGAGTCACATATACTAAGTATTGAGGGAATAACCACAACCTAACTACACACATGCAATAATTGTTTTGAAAATGCAGCAACACTCTTTGAGTTTATATCATATTTCAACGCCTTGACCATAAGCCTTAGAGACATTTATGTTTGAGCAATGGACAGATCAAAATATTATCAACATATGATAAAAACTAAAAGTTTTGCTCACTTTGATTTCACTTTAGCAATAGGTATCTAATATAGTTTTGGTCAAGGATATTCAAGGGTCAAGACCATGATCCTTATTATCAGTAGCTCAAGGCACATGATAGGATTCTAATTTGAAATTTAAAATGCTAAAACAAAAGTTAGGTGCCATGTAAAGAAAGTGAAAAGATAATAAATTGGATCAGAAAAATCATCCTCGCCTATTTCACAATTCTAACAACTTCTGCATTAAATGAGTATTTTGCATACAATTAACAATCAAGTAAAAACTAGTTCTTTTCTTTGCTGCGCTGCGCCTCCGGCTGGGCAATTAACTGCGCTGTGTTCTAGCCCCAGGCTTGGACTTCTCAGATTTGCAGGGGTGCTGGGGGAATGAGCTGAGTTCCCTTGTCTCGCTCCTTTGCTGCAGCCATGGGTGACCCTGGGGGTGGGGAATCCTCTCCCACCCCTCCGCTTTCCTCTGAAGAAGCCTTCCGGCGATTATTAACACAGAAAGGAAAGAAACGTCCTGCCCCAGAGATTCCAAAATTCATTAAAAAACTTGAGGAAGTGCCTGAGATAGCCCTGCAAGAAGATCAACCGATCAAAATTTCCCTCGCCCTTGCTGACAAAGGACTGGTCGGGCAATTTATGGGGTGTTGGTCCTCTACAAAAACCACAGACGATTGGATTCAACGTAACTGGAGGCCTCAGCTGAAGAACAGTGTGATCTGTTATGCAGTTGGTAGAGGTTTCTTCATTTTCGAGTTCACCACCAAAGAAGACCGAGATCTGGTTTTCAGGAATGGACCGTATTTCATGGGAAATCAGGCTCTGTATCTCAATAAATGGACCCCGGACTTCGATCCCTTAGTAGATGTTCCGAAGGAAGTTCCAGTCTGGGTTAGGCTCCCCAACCTTCCGATCCACTGCTGGAGCTATCAGTCATTGCAAAGGATTGGGAACGGTCTGGGCAGATTCATTGACAAAGCAGACAATAAAGGCCAATACACTTGTGCAAGAATCTATGTGGAAGTTGACTTAGAGGCTGGTCTCCCCGAAGCGATTAAAATCACAGTGGGAGAATGGAATCACTATCAAAAGCTGGACTACGAGCAACTACCGTTCAAATGCAGAACGTGTCATGAACACGGACACTGCCAACGGAATTTCCCCAAATCCCAGACCGGGACCAAGGAGGATGAGGAAGGATGGAAAGAAATCAAAAGAGGCAAGGCTATCCCTAGACCATCAGAGAAGAAAAATTCTGGTTCAGGGGAGAAGCCGCAGACCAATCTGAAGACCAATGAAGATCCAAAAGTTGGAACCTCCTCAGGTGGGAACGCAGAAACCATCGAGGATCAAGAAGAACCTGAAAACTCAATGAACGAAGCAAAAGAAACGGGTACTGAAATAATCACCCCCCCAGCCTCAGGAGGCAATGAAGGAAATAAAGATAATGAAGAACACATAAGCCTGGCCTCCGAATCTGATGAAGACTCAGAAGGAAGAACCTATGAATCAGACAGCTCACAAGTCACCCCTATCAAGTCAGCCAGGGGTCGAAAATCCAAGAAGAAATTGAGAGAGGAGAAAACCTATCAGGATGTTCTTCAAGGCTCCCAAAAAACTCTCAAGGGAATGATGAATACAAGGTCAGGGCGCAAGCAGGGCTCGGCTCCAAAAGGAGCCACATCCTCCCAAGCCAATAAATAATGAAGTACGTCTCCTGGAATTGCAGAGGATTAGGCAGTAAGCTAAAAGAAGATGCCCTGAAAGATATAGTCAAAATGTATTCGCCTGAAATCCTCCTCATCCAGGAGACAAAGATGGAGGAAAATCCCCTCCTCAATGCTAGCAAATCCTTCTGGCGTAAAGGTATTGGATGTGCTGTCAGTGCAAGAGGCGCCTCCGGTGGAATCGCTACCTTCTGGGATAGCTCTATCTATGACCTGATTCAAAAAGATAGCTCCTCCCATTGGATTCTCACGAAGCTCCTCCATAAAGACTTCGGCCATCAAGTAAGTTTGTTCAATATATATGCTCCTGTTCTTCCTTCTGAGAAAAAATTCTGCTGGGACTCGATTTTGTCCTATCTCTCGATGAACAACCCTGAAAACATTATCATAGTTGGTGTTATGAATGTCACTCTTGCTGCAAATGAGAAAAGGGGAGGCTCCCCGGTCAGGGACCCAGCTAGAGAATGGGTTGAAGATCTCATGTTAGGATGGGAGCTGGAGGATATCAAGCCCACATCTAGGAAGTTCACCTGGTCTAACAAAAGGGTGGGCCCAAACCATATCGCAGCTCGGTTAGACCGATTTCTGGTTCAATCCTCTTTCCTAACTTGCGGTCTTATGGCTTCGTCCAAAATTCTGCCAAACAGCACCTCGGATCACAAACCCATTATTCTTGAGCTTTCCACGGATGAAAATCTTGGCCCTATTCCCTTCAGATTTAGTTCATTATGGCTTTAGCATGAGGGGTTCCAAGAGATGGTTTCAAAAGCCTGGAACAGACCGGTTCAAGTTTCCCCCTTCTATGTGTGGGAAGAAAAGCTGAGGGGGCTCAAAAGAATACTCAAGGAGTGGGCCAGAACGCTGAAATCTCCCTCCTCCAAAAGGAAGGTGGCCCTGGACAGTCTTGCTGCCCATCAATTATCTGTGGAAAATTCTGTTGTCACCCAAGACCTTCTCCAGAGATAAATTGACCTGCAGAAAGATTTCCACAAAGCAAGTAGGGAAGAAGAAGAACTCTGGAGGCAGAAATCCAGAGCTCTCTGGTTACAAGCTGGGGACAAAATACCAGCTTCTTCCACAAGCAAGCTGAAGCCCGCAGACAATTCAAATTTGTTAAAGAAATTCATCACCAAAATGTAGTGGTTAAGGACTTCGAAGAAATCAAGCGGGCAGCTCACTCTCACTTCAAAGATCTTTACTCCGCCCCTGATGAACAACCATTGGATCCCCATGTCTATCCGATGAATTTGATCCCTCAATGTGTCCAAGATCCTAACAATGCTATGCTGACTGCTCCAATCAGCATGAATGAGCTTAGAAATGCATTGGACAGTATGGAACCGGACAAAGCTCCGGGACCGGATGGGTTCCCTGTTAGATTCTATCTTTCCTGTTGGGCCATAATCAAAAATGACCTTCTGAGAATGGTAAGGAAATCTCAAACTTGTGCAAAGATCGGATGCAGCATCAATTCAACGTTTCTGGCTTTGATTCCAAAAGAGAAAGGAGCAGCTGATTTCAGCAGATTCAGGCCAATTTCGTTGTGTAACTCCAGTTACAAGCTAATAACCAAAATTATAGCCGATCGCCTCAAGAAAATCTTACCTGCCATTATCCCTGAAAATCAAGGTGGATTCATCAAAGGGAGAAAGATTCTTGACAATATAGTGCTCGTGCAAGAAGTTGTTCATTCAAGCTATCACCGAAAGGAGAAAGGTATGGTGATTAAGCTTGACTTGGCAAATGCATTTGACAGGGTAAAGCATGAATTCTTGTTTATGGTTATGAAGAAAATGGGCTTCTCTTCAGCCATCATTAACTGGATAAAAGCCTGCATTGCCTCTCCTTAGATTGTGCCTTTGGTAAATGGGCATCCTTCAGATTTCTTCCAAGCCTCTAGGGGCCTCAGACAAGGTTGCCCTTTGTCCCCGCTTCTCTATGTGATTCAAGCCTCAGTTCTTAGCTTTCAACTGGACCATAACCAACAGACTCAAATCCTTCCTAGACTCCGCATGGTTCACCAGGTCAAAGACATAAATCATGCCCAATTTGCTGATGATATGCTATTGTTGGATGGGGCAAGCATAAACTCTGCTAAATCCTTCAAGAAGGAGTTGGACAGGTACAGAGAAGTCTCGGGCAGCAAGATCAACTTTATAAAAAGCACAGTCTATAGCTGGAACTGCTCGGTCAAGGAATTATCAGATATTGCAAGGATTCTCCATATGGAAGGGTCCTGCGCCTGGGACTCCTTCAAATACCTGGGGATCCCAATCTTCAGGACCATTCCTAAAGTTGCCCATTGGTTGCCCTTGCTGGACAAGATTAAAAACAGAATTCATGCCTGGGGATCTTCATGGCCGAATAATGCGGGGAAGATCATTTTGATGAAAGTGGTCCTCTCAAGTCTTCTGTTATATCAGCACTCCATCCTCCTGGCCCCTAAAACCTTCATCAACAAAATGGAAGTTCTTCTCAGGCGCTTCCTGTGGGAAGGGGGAAAAAACAACGAAAGAAGTTTACACCTTGTTAAATGGGATACTATTAAAAAGCCATTTATGGAAGGAGGATTACAAATCCGCGATCTGGCTGCTCAAAATCTAGCTTTGGGAGCCAAGTTGCTCTGGGACATTGTCTCTGGAAAATTAAGTTGGAGCAAGAAGGTCCTGTGGAGAAAATATTTTCATGGGAAGCGCCTTAGATGTCTGGACCAACCTCCTCGATCCTCCAAAGGTTCTCCTGTTTTTAAACTCTGCATCAAAGCTTTGGAACATTTTAGTCATAAGCTGTATTGGATACCAGGTAATGGACAAAAAATAAGAATCTGGGATGATCCTATTCTAGGTGATCAACTGTTGAGTCGGGTGGAAGAACTCACCAATATCAAAGACTGTCTCCAAGCTCGTAATCTGATCACTCTCTGGGACATCTCCTCTTGGACGGAGGATGGTCTCTGGGACAGCTGGCAACTGGGGGAGGTCCCTTAGTGGCTAGAGGGGGAAGCCTCAGTTCTTTTGGATAATCTTAAAGGGAAAGCTCCTTTAAAAGCTTCAGTAAAAGACAAACGAGGGTGGGGATCTGTCACAAGTTCGTATTCTGCTTCCGAAGGCTACAAAAGTATTATGACCATCCCGAATGTTCCCCCAAATCCGGCTCAATGGAAATTTATTTGGGATTCCCCCTCTCTTCCCAAAATTGATTTCTTCTGCTGGACGTTAGCCCACAACAGTATTCTCACTCGTGATAATCTCCACAGGCGTGGAATGGAAGGACCATCATGGTGCAATATTTGCAAGTCAGAGGAAGAAACAACTAATCATTTGTTCTTATCTTGCCCTTTTACATCAGAAGTCTGGAAGGGGGTCCTTATGCTAAATTCTGATAATTTCGAGCTCCCCAGGAACATCCCAAACCTTTTCCAAACTTGGAGCAAATTATCTCCTTTTGGTCTTTCCAAAAATCTCCTTCTCAAAAATTGTTGGCTGTGGATCCCCAAGTTCGTATGCTGGAAAGGAATAATAGACTATTCAGAAACGAAAGCTGCAATCTGACCAAAGTCATCATCAAAGTTAAAGCTCTATTGGGAGAAACTCTGGATGCCAACTCTGCCAAAAAGACTGGAAAAGCTCTGAACAAAGAAGAGGAACTCTGGTTGAATGGTTTGGTCCCAAACCATAAAGACTATGCTACCATCGCTACTAGCGTCCACTCCAATTGGGAAATAAGGCTGGAGGAGCAAGAGTTCATTAAATGGAGGTCGGCTCTGAATGAACATTGCCTTTTTTTTTACGGGGCCTCCAAAGGAAAACCTGGTTTCGTAGGAGGTGGCGGAGTTCTATTGAGTCCGGATGGCTCTGAGGTGATACAGTTTGCTTGGGGTCTAGGCAAGGAATCCAACAACAGAGAGGAGGCTCTTGCTTTGTGGCAGGGGCTCTCTCAAGCGATCAAAGGAAACTTCCTATCCATTTCAGTCTTCGGGGACTCCAGGATTATTATCCAGGCACTCAAATCCAAAAAGAATCCTTCTCAGCTCCACTTATCAACCATCCTCAGGAAAATTAGACTTATATTGCCCAAATTCCACAAGATCTCTTTCTATCACATTCCCAGGAAATTAAACTCCCAGGCAGATATGGAAGCCAATCAAGGCGTTTTGCGAAGCAAAAGTTCGCTGTCTGTTAACCAGGTCGATTCCTTCTGCAACATCCCCTAAGCAGTGCGTTCCCTGGACCTTTTGCTGCTGACTTCACGCCCTGAGTTTGTTCTCTGCTGTAAGCGCAACCAAAGGATTAAAAAGAAGGGCTCATTTCGTGGTGTTCTAGGAAATCTAATGATGAACCCGTTCGCTGTTCTGGAGGGATCTATCGCCTCTGGCTCCATTCAGCTCCCAGCGTACTACTACAGGTCTATAGATAATCTCAGCGCTGTTGTATTCGATGCCTTCTACTGATCATGGAGTTTAGTTTCCAGCAGTGGGGTATTATCAATCTCCGCTTAACTGTATTATGTATCAGGAGGAAAATCAGGCTCTCCGCTATCTACCAGAAAAACTCTGTAATTTAACCGTTTCTGTCTAAAAAAAAAAAGTGTTGAACCGTTTCGTTTCCTAAATGGGAAACAAGCTAGTTGGCTAGGGCCCAACCAACCCAGCTCGTTTACCCTTGTGCTTTCACCATTTAAAAATTTTGTGTGAACATTTATTCATTTGTAGTTATGTCGCTTGGATTTCTCTTATATTTATTTCATAATCTCTGAGTTAAATTCATTTCATAGTCAATCATGAATGGATCCGTAGTTTGGAAGTTTAATTAAGTTTATTTATTCTTGCAATTTCATTCCCGCAATTACTTTCTTGCAATTTCCTTCCTGCAATTATTTTCCTGCAATTTTTGTCTTATTTTGCATCCACTTGGGTCATGCAAGAAGATTCTTCCTATACCAGTGCATGTAGTTTCCTACACTCTGTTTTATTTATTTACTTTACAACAAGTGTTACATTCCTTTTCGTGCTTATAATTTCATTTATTCCTACAAGCAAATCTATTGTCAATTCAAGTAATCACTCTCAATGTTAAGAGTTATACTTCTGAAGGATCTAAGAATGTTTACATGAATTAAGAAAGGACGTTATTGCAAACACCATACTCTATACTTGCAGTTTATGACTTAAGAAAAAGGAACATAAACATTATAAGTGAATTTCTGAAAGTTAGTTGATGCATGCAAATTACTTTGTCTATTGCTTGATTATTCTGAATTGTTTTTTCTTTATGAAGTTTAATTTCATTGCAAAGTTCAGTTAATTAAAGCATTCTTTTTCAAGTGTAATTTATCTCATAATCTAGGTTGCAATTGCAATTCTTTTCAACATGTCTTTTAATTCTTTCGAAAGTAAATTGGAAACTTTGGTGAAGGAAGCTCTGTCTTGATGCAAGAGCTGGTCTCTTGTCACAGGAACAGAGTTCTCTAAGCCTTGAGGCTTAGAGCACCTCCATAAAGACATAAGTCTTCATTAAAGAAGGTAAAATATACTTTTTCACATAAGTACTGTACCTGCACTAGTGCAAGCAGAGTAGTACAAGAATAGGCTGCTTGGTGTAGAAGGAAGATCAATTGGAAAATAGATCTTTGCAAGGGCCCAATTGTCAAACTGTTAGCCATTCATATTGAAGATAAACATAGTATTACATTTCAGCATTCAAGATTTCTTCCAATTGTGTGAAAGTTCCTTTACTTGATTTCCTCGCAAATTATTCTTTTACATTCTAGCACTAGAATTTATTTGGTGTTGATTGTCTTTAAGATTGTTTTCTGTCTGATTCTGCAACATTTCATTTAAGAAGTAGGCTTAGGAATAGGAAAATTTTATACCACTTATGGCATTTCCTGTGCTTCGTCTCTAAGTTTACGAAACCCCTGGGTTGACAATTAAGTGTTGAGGAGTTTTCTTAAGTGCAATTCCTACACCCAACTATGCATGGCAAGAAATATGCCAGTTAAAAGCAAAGAAAACTTGAGGGATGACATGCAACATACCCGAGGAACTATTGGCAAGGATTACACAATTTTCACTGGGCGGTTGGGAGACTAACTGTCGAAACTGCGCAAAAGGTAGCCTGGACTGTTGGGAGATTGGTTGACTGCTAGAACTGGGAAATCAACAATCAGACTGGCCTACTGTGAGCCGAGATTGCACAATGTACAATTTCAGCTGGCAAGTGATGCAGGTCCAGGGACTACACTACTCAATTTTCTGGGCCAACTGTCACTGCCTCTCATAATTGCGCAAAGCAAGACTGGAGGGAATTGACTAGCCATATTTGTGCATTTTCTAGGAGCAAGGCAGAGCCTTCCCTCTCAGAATTGTGCAAAGTTGTCTAGGTAAGGCAAAGTCCGGGCCAATGTTATCCAAACCCGCCGACAGGAACCGAAAGAAAATGAAGATGTGAATGTATGGAAATACTGAGTGTAAGCAAAGGTGAATGATTTTACATGCAAATAGGAAATGCAAGATTCAAAAAATGGAACAATATGCATGTGCGTGAAACGAGTTGCTAAATCAATGACCGTTCATGCAAAATAATGTTATGCATGTGACATAAGTGAGATGCTAACGAAAATTCAAACAATGCTTGGATAAGCTAACATGCATGCAAACAACAACAAGCCTTCACAGAAATCAAGCAGACAACACTCAGACAGCCAAAACATGAAAATTGACAGAAATGCTGCAAAAGACAAGTAACGCAGACTTACCCAAAAATAGTTGAGCTAGATGTGTTGAAGACTCTTGGATGTACTATGTAAATGTTGTATAAATGGTACTGGTGTATATATGGTATTATGTGGATCTCATGCATGTTGTGTTGCAGACATGCGATAATATATATGTGCATTATGTAGTTGTGGTATCGTGACATGTGTATTCATTAGGCTGTACTCTCTGTAGGTACATATTTTGTGTTGTGTTGTATGTCACGTGTAGGTACATGTATTGTGTGGTGTTGTACATTGTATACAGATGCATGTGTTGTGTTGTACATTGGGTGTAGGTGTATGTTTGGTATGTTGAGTGTAGGTGCATGCATTGCATGGTGTTGTATGTTATGTGTGGTTGTATGTGTGTGATGCACACTATGTGTATGTGCACATTATTAAGGAGAAGGCATTGGTGTTTGTCAGGTGTGGCAACTGATCTGGAGTGCATAAAAAATAAAGACAAAGGTAGAAGCTAAGGATTGATTAAAGGATAAGTATTAATATTTTATTTCATTTTTATTATGCATGTGATCTATGATTCTCATTTATGATAATTACAAGTGATCTATGATTTTGGTATGATGATTACATGTGATATATGATTCTGGCTTATGATGGTTACATGTGATCTATGATTTTTATCTATGATGGTTGAGTTTTGAGCTAACGTGATGTGATATATTTATACATGATGATTTGGTCAAAGATGCTAGTTTGACTTGTGGTGATAGGAAGTAAACAGGATTGGAAGTGTACATTATTGATGACTACCAATGAGGTATGATTTCAAGTTATTTCAATTTATTCGAATCTAATGGAAGTTATGTGCTTGGTACAAGAACACATGAAATTCCCTGTTGGGTGGTACGCAACAGTCTCCATTGATTTCCATGAGCATGTTATGATCGATATGATGGTTTTGAGGTAGGTATATCCCTTGGTTTTTGTATCTTTTGATTCGAGGAAACATTTCCAATGGGATGGATCAACCAAGATAAGGGATACCGAGGAACTTTGAAGGTGAGTAACAGCATGAAAGGGGTGACCGAATTTCCCGAGGGACTCTATAGCAGAGAAGGGAAGGTTAGGAATATTTTTTTTGGGTCATGAGCATTGCCATATGGAATCATATGCAAATTGGGAGTACGCCCTGGAACAATGAGCCGATAACTGCTCACTGAGAGGACAAGTGCCGCAAGATTATAGAGCTGGACATTGGATGCAAATTTTACTGTGATAGTGGATTTTCGACTTCCTAGAAAGGAGGTGAACCATGGTACTACTTTTGAGGGTTGAGGTGTGATCCTTTGGATTCCCTTGTTGATTGATACAGGCATCATATCCTTTTATTTTATAATTTATAAAATGTGCATATGTGAATATGTGGTTATTGTAAATACTGTAATGAGCTATGTTATAAAGCTCTAGTAAGCGCTATGGTTGTTATGTTATCATGTTGTCATGATGTTTTAATTTTGAGTGGGTCTTTCATTATAAATACTGCAAGGAGCCAAATTATAAAGATCCATGGGTAGTATTTTTATTTTTCAAAGGTTTTGTTGAGGTCCTGGTGTGTTTTAACACTGAGGACGGTGTTCCCCATGGGGGAGGGATCTATAATAGCCCTGGTGAAGAGTTAATGTAATAAAAGTTAACAAAGAAAAAATAAGACCACGGGTAAGGGACATGTATTCCAAGTTGAATGCTGGGCAGGACATCCTGGTGTGGGTGTTCATTCGGTGTATTATGCCTAAGGAAATGTAAAAGGCATTAAAAGGAAAAAAGGAATTTTTGGCACATTTATTTATGAAAATAAAGGAAATTAGGAGAAAAGTAAGGTGAAAAGTCACATGTTGCATGTGAGGAAGAAATTGAAGGAAAATAATGGAAAATGAAGAAAATAGAGGCCTCATTGATAAAAAGGCTTGTGAGGATCAGTTCAAAAGATTTGTCAGTGTTAAGCTCTTGGCTCAAGTTTTTGCTCACCTTTAACTATGGAGTAAGGAAGGAAAAGAAAGAAAAGGCAAAGGAAGGAACGCAAGGATCAAGGAAGAAGAGAAGAATCATCCAGCTTCAACACGAATACTTGCAAGTAACATATTGCATGTGTGATTTCTTAGTTGGTTTTGACATGCACGACTTTGCATGTTGGTGTATGGTTCTCTTGCTGTCGGTGTTATGGGTTTTTAAGGTTATCACATTTGTTTTCAGCCTAGCTTTGCCTTTTTCTAGATTCCATGGTGTGTTGAGATTTTTATCTCATTTTTGATCTTTGGTTTGCCAAATGGATTTCAGAATCTAGGGCAGAGGTGGTCTCAAGGTTCATTCCCAAAGACCTAGGAATCCCTTGACCGATTTTGGTGGGATAAATGGTAAAGCTTGAGGGAAGAGTCTTGGTTTAGGGCCTAGTAATGATGGATTTTGGATGGCATTCCAAGTTCAATTCGGTTGTGATCGGAGCACCAGTTTTGGTGTGATCATGGTTTGGTGAGGGTGGAGGTGGTTTAACCTCTGAATTCCCTTGGCTGTTTTTGGATTCTTTTTTCAATGAGATCCCACATTCCTGCTTAGAACATGGCACGGGGGTGACTAGCTGAAAGAAAGATTTGGTTCAACCATGTCTACAGTCGGGAGGTATGTGGATGTCTCAAACTTGGTCAGATTTTCCAATGATTAACGAAAGCTAAGTTATCTTGCTTTTTCACTTGTTTATATGTGAATTTAATGGTTGTTCTATCTTTGATATATATGTATATATATGTATATATATATATATGGTTTTATGTTGGTTATAATCATGGTTAATTGATTGGTTCATGTCATGGTTATTTCATGTATTTACTTGTGAATGTTAAAATGATGGACGCAAGACCTAATTGATGTTATAAAACTTCAATAGAGAAGGTGGTGATCCCTCTTGTCATGTTTCATAAGTATTTTTAGTCATTCATGCTCTGTCTTGTATCTAGTCCTGTAGGTTGCATTGGTGCCAAGTGTTTGACAGAATGTCAGTCATGGTTGGGGATGGTAAGGCTTAGTGCCGAGGTTTATTTTGGTTTATTATCTTTCACAAATTGTATTTGATGGATTATGTAAGTTATAATAAGTTCGGGGCAGTGGTCGGAATTTTGGGCTAGAAAAGAGCCATGAATTCCACAGATGCTGGCATAGGTTTGCTGGGAAAAGTGCCTGGACCCTGGCTTGTAGGCCTGTGAGAGAATCCAATGGTCCCTTTACATTGGCATGCCTATAACATGAGAGCATCCAAAAGTTAAGATGCATAAAAGATCAGTGGGACCAAGGGGTAAGATGTTTGACTAGTTAAGATGTCTCATGGGGTTATTGTTGCGATGTGTAAGGTCTCATTTATGTGTTCCATTGATTCCACTTCCTTAAGGTCACCAAGGAGGTTGAATCCCTTATAGTGGCCTCTCTCGTTGCATGTTTAACTTGGTTGGTTCGTTACATGGATAGATGTTTTAGCCATTGATTCGACTTCGTGGTCATGATCTAATAGAGTTTCCCCCCATCAGAATATTCACCATCCTTGGGTCCCTTATTCCCAATCTATCATGTTGTTTCAGAGCTCTAACATTTTTCCAATTCACCAATTGGTATTTTTTTCTTTCTATTTTCCCTCCCTCGCATAGAAAGTTTCTTATATACATCCCCAATTGATGTAAGACGAATGTGGGGGCTTACAGGGCTGAAAAATGATACAAAGGGATGGTCAATAGGACATACTTCACCAAGGTTGTCCTACTCGCATGGTTGAGCCAGATACCTTGCCAATTCACTATTTTTTATTTAATTTTATCTAGAACATTTTTCTAGGCATATGGAGCAACCCGTCTTAGGAAGATAGGAACCCCTAAATAATTGAAGTCTTTCTAGTCCCTCACTACTCTGAACCCAAATATTTCTTCTATTTGTTTCTCTTTTTGGATGGATATGGTCCAATTGTAGATATGACTCTTGCTATCAATGATGGCCCCTCTCGAAGCACTAAGGAACCGGTCGAGGTTTCTTTTGAATCGTCGAGCAATTACAACAAAGGCTCCTCCCATCACTATTGTGTCATCCACGAACTGACCATGGTTATACTTCTAATTCCTTCTTTATATTTGATCCTTAGAAGGAGGTGATACACTCTGTCTTGTTCAAATTTCGACTCAGAACATAATCCATGATAATATATAGAAAGGGGGAGTGGGAGAAACCTTGGTGCAACCCTCTAGAGCCTTTGAAGAAGCCAACCACATGATCATTGACCAATGCTGCAATCCAAGGGGTAGAGATACAAAGGCCTATCCATCTGATGAATATTTCATCCAAACCCATCTTCCTGAGAACCTTCAATAGGAAGTCATCCCTGACTCTATCGAAAGTGTTTGCCATGTCCAAATTTCTTATTCCTTTGAGCAACCAATTATGCGACGCTAATGTGGCAGGGTCGGGTGTGGGGGCTGGTGAATGAGGTTAGCATGGTAGAAATGACTAGGAGGATTCAAGATAGGGAGTGGTTGTATACCCCAACCCAACTAATCCTTCTAGCATTTATGAGGTTGATACCAGTTACGAAATATTTGGAAGACATTTTTATCATCTCACTAGGCTCGTGGAATAACTAAGAAGGATCATCACAATAACATGAATATGGTAATATCTTTCATGAACTATAATGATAATAATAGTTGAGAATCACTGGTTTATTGGGTTTAAGAAAAGTAAGAGATTACATTTCTTTTTATTTTAATAAAGTTGATTTTATGCTTTATAATTATCAAAAGAAAAAGTATCTCCCCTTATGGAATCTACACCCCAAAGCACAGTTATATCTCCCTTGTGGCTAAAAGATTCGTAGTTGAATAGAAATGGTGGTGGGAAGCATTTTGGAAATCCAAGTTTCTTGCTAAATCAAATTTGCTAATGTGGTGTCTAGTGACGAATAAGTTCCTCACTTGGAATGTCCTAGAAAGAGGATGTATGATTGGGTAGGGATGGTGTTCCTTATGTGGAAACGATGATGAAAACACACTACATTTTTTCATGCCATGCCCTTTCTATCAACAATTTGGTAATTAATGTAGAATTTCTCTAGGATACTCAGGTCCATAGGAAGGTGTGGATTTGGAGGAATCCTAGAAGGAATGACTCTCAAACCCTAGTAGTTGTGATATCAAAGCACTTTCCCTAACCATATGCTGGGGAGTGTGGTTGTCCAGAAGAAGGCCATTTTTTAGGACAACCACTTAGTGCCTAAACAAATTGCAGTTGAAATCCTTGCTACCTTAGTGGTTGTCCAGAAGTAAGGCCATTTTTTAGGACAACCGCTTAGTGCCTAAACAAATTGCAGTTGAAATCCTTGCTACCTTAAGTCATTTCTGAATGATCAAAATATTTACCAATAAACATAAGAGGTGGTAGTAGATCTAGGCTACACCAATCACCCCTGATCTCTTCTTTGTCTTCTGCTAGACTTCTCAATTCCTCGGTTGCGGTCCAAACCTTTCTAACCATGGAAACAATCTCCGCCTATCATTTTTGATTCCTTTTCTTAATCTACTTCAGTTGCGCTTTGCAACCTATGACTGCTATCTTTCTTCTGACTTATAGTTGCTTTCCCTATTTCAAGAGGTTTTTTTCCATCTCACCCCCAAAAAAATATAGTTTTCAATATATACCCTACAAAACACAATCTTCACCCAAAACATTATGATGCTTGACAAAACAAAAAAAATATACAAACTAATAAATTTTTTCAAAATCCTAAACACACTTTCCAATAAACCCTTTTATTTTAATAACATACACCTTTGTTTTTTTATATATAAAACTATTTTTTTTTCTTCAAATAAACCATCAAACCCTTCCACAAACACATTAACCTTTATAATAAAACCTTTCGACTGAACCTTAAACACCTTTTAAAAACTTGCCAATTTTTTAAATATTATTAAAAGGACTCCTTTAAGGAAAAATATGAGGAAAGGACTTCATCGAGACTTTTTAATATCTCTTTAAAAAAAGCTCTCAAATATATTGTTTTTTAAATCTTTGATGTTGTCGTTAACGTTAACTTCTCGTTCGCTTGATATCCAGACTCACACGGTGTGGGATAGGAAGTGTGAGCCCTCTTTATCATAATAAAACAATTCGATTAACTCCAGTACGACTTCTGTATGACGGCTCTATTCCCAATGCACAGCAGTGGGTCCGGCGGTAAACTTACAGCGACTACGACTCTTCTTCATGCTATGGCACACTCCTGGCATGCAGACTGATGATTGACAAAACGATTACTCAGTGGCGGCTCTGCTCCGAACGCACAGCAGTGGCTCTGGCGGTGAACTTACGGCGACTGTGGTTATGGCACACTCACTCCTTCGAGGACTCCTTATGAGTGTTCAAACCCTCTATTTACGACCCAACAAACTCTTTGTTATGACGCTTTCAACTCTCTGTTATCTCTCACACACAGTTAGAGATAACCATTGAATGAGATGTTTTGTATAATTTTTCTCATACAGATAGAGGAAAGCGACCCATTGAGGAGGAAGTAAGTTAAAGCTGCCGCTGATTTGGAAATGGCTGTTGACAAAGTGGATTGATTCAAATCAATCTCGTGTACAGAAAACAGTTGATTGATTCCTTTACTTTCAATATCTGTATCACGCTTGTGATTTGAAAAATGTTTGTTGATAAAACCTGGTGAAGAGGAAGTGCAGTTTCCAAACCACAAGCGACAGAGAGATTTGAATCGATCAACAGGTTGTCTGTACACGTGGTTGATTTAAATCGATCAACTTTCCTTTAAATGAGATAAAGGAAAGTGTCTCATTGGGTAGGAAGTTGCAGCTGGAAAAGCTGAAGTTGTCGCTGATTTAAAAAGGTTTGCGGACAAAACCTGAGGACGAAGTGCAGGATTTGTCAACAAACTTTTTCCATATCAGGATTTGTAAAACGTTGCTCCTATGAATGATATTCTTGCAGGTATGATTAATAATAGTCTTGAGTTGCGTAGGCTAATTATTAGTTTTCA
The DNA here is from genome assembly GCA_000404065.3 of Pinus taeda. Lineage (NCBI taxonomy): Eukaryota > Viridiplantae > Streptophyta > Pinopsida > Pinales > Pinaceae > Pinus > Pinus taeda. Next base: position 89,744 of record APFE030694519.1, read on the forward strand.
TATTGAGTTTCGTAGGCTTACACTCACCCTTCCATGAAATATCTGACAGAGTATTTAGTTTAATCTATGAGGTATTTTGCATATTTAAATTCATGTAGATAAAAGGAAGCGACCGATTGATGATGAAGTTGCCACTGCAAAATCTTACCGACGCAGGTTTTTCCTCAGTAAACTTTTTCCAATAACGAGCGCTTGGAGGAACAAATGAAACCATGTCAGTTGAATTTACCAAAAGAATTAAAACGTTCTAGCAATTGTAGTCTGGTGGTGCATATAAGATTCCCCTTTCAATCAAAAATTCATCTTAATCAGTAAGCGTAATTTTCTCATAATCCGCATGCAGAAAGACAAAACGAGCAGTTGGATCATGCACGCAACCATCTACATGAAAAGGCAGACCCATCATTGTCCATCATGACTTTTGAATGGTACTTCTATAAAAAGGCGGCCAAGAATATAATCGTGTTGATTATAAATATTTTTGTCCGTTTAATGTGTAGTGCTACATGGAGTGCTCGACTATTACAAAGGAAATAGGAAAAAGAGTATAGCACTTTAGATAGGCCTACAAAAAAAGTTACTTTAAGAAATCAAGTTGTACTCACACCATCTAGTCTTTTTGATAAAAAAAAAAAAAAAAAATTATATATTCATCGTTTTGAGTATTTTTTTTATTAAAAGATATATGTTCCTCCCTAAAATTCTAATAATATACTATTTAAAGCTATAGAATTATAAAATTTTAATAGTACAACTACTCATTGTAAAAGGGATGTGGGAAAAATAGTTTGTGTTTACTTTTAGAGTCAGAAATCAAATATTTCAATGCCTATCTTAAATAAAATAATTTCAAATTAGGTAGATAAAAAAGTGTAAATGGGAGGCTTCATGATTAGTCCTTTTGATAAAAAAAAATTATATATTCATCTTTTTTAGTATTTTTTTATTAAAAGATATACGTTCCTCCTTAAAATTCTAATAATATACTATTTAAAGCTATAGAATTATAAAATTTTAATAGTACAACTCGTCCCTATAAAAGGGACGTGGGAAAAATAGTTTGTGTTTACTTTTAAAGCCAGAAATCAAATATTTCAATGCCTATCTTAAATAACATAATTTAAAATTAGGTAGATAAAGAAGTGTTTGAAATGGGAGGCTCGGTGACGATTACTGGTGTTTTGTATAAGGATTTAGGGTAAAACCCTAGGTTTTTACTGCAGCTCTTCGCGGACAATTTGAGTTGTGTACCTGTTTACCAATAGTATTAATTGCCATTTCTGTTGCAGCCTCGCCCGTCACTCTCTGCTGCCAGTTACTGCTGTTAACATGGGGGATACGATGGAAGTAGAGGAGCTCGATTATTACGAGGACCCCTATCCGGACCGTGTCATTTTCGGAAACCTTAGCTTCACTACGCCGACATCTGGCCCTATTCTTCCGTCCGACCCTACTCCACCTATTTCGTCATCGGTGGTTATCTTTCCAGAGCACTGTTTTGCTCCTTTATACATCAGGTCGCTCTCAATAGAATCCCCTACTTTGGGTTGTCCTCCATTATCACTTGGCACATTGCACATTTTGACGCGAACATTCCCCCATCACCCTCATTCGACCCCCATCTGTCCATCTCAGCATTTTTCACTGCACCGCCTGAAGATATTCATACCTCTATGGCACCAAACCCTCCCTCATCTGCTCACTCACCGTTGGGCTGCTTCGAGACCCCTGTGGTTAAGGTAAAGTCTGAAAAAAAATCCCCTTCGAGGGTTCCACTGATCCATTGGCGGATCACCCATCTGCACCTTGCACGGGGAAGAGAAAGACTAAGTGTATGAAGGCAACCTCCAAGGATATTAACATTCGGTTCGGAGAGACCTCTACAATTGGGGAAGCAGCATATATGGCTAGCACGGTGTTGGTTGGGCATGTACATAGAAAAGCTTATTCGGCTACCAAACATACCCAATGGGTCAAAGAGATATGGGGTGGAATGCTTAAGGAACTGCCTGAGGTGAAGTCCTTCCCAGGGGATGGTTTGCCTTTCATTTTGCTAAGGAAAATTATACGGATTTGGTTCTCTCAAGGTATTGGCACATTGAGACGACTCCAGTTCTCCTCAAGAGATGGAGTCCCCTTTTCGACCCTGAGAGAGATCAAATTGGGGCTGGACCCCTCTGGGTACAATTGGCGGGGCTCCCTTTATAGTACTGGTGTGAGGAGGTCTTCATCATAATTGGAAATGCACTTGGCACCTATTTGAACCATGATTGAACTTTGTGCAATCAAAGAATAGAACCCTCGCTCGTATTCTGGTCCATTTGGACACTCGTGAGGGTTTGGAGGAGATGATTACATTATAATGGGGGAAATTTACTAGGGTCCAGATCCTGGATTATGAAGGGATTCCCTTCCGTTGCCGGCGATGCCACAGGGTGGGTCATATATTCAAAGATTTCCCTCTCAACAAGAAAACAGAGGACACTCCAAAAGCGATCCCAGCACCTTCCAGGATTGACTCGTCGACCATTCTACGCTCTCCTGCTCTGGGTCCTACACCTTCGGCTAGCAATCCCCTTCCAAAGACGGTGGACGATGTGCACAGATTGAGCTCGCCACCACTCACCAGGTCTCAGGCAATAGATGAAGCCACAAAATCTTCAGGTATTCCTTTGATCCCTCATTCCTCTTCAGTTGCTATTTTCTCATCTATTGTTGCATCTTCCATATATACTTTTGTGGCACATTGCACTATGTCATCTCCTCCCTCTATTTCCACTACTTCTCCCTCATTGCATTCACTTTCCACATCCTCCACCTCTCCATCTTCCACCAGGGTTTCATCATCTCATTACTATTACCTTCACTCCCGTACCCTATCTAGCAGTAATCCAGTTCAGCTAGCGAGAGTGGGACTCTCACTACCTAGTTCGATTTATCTGACATCTTGGGGGAGAAAATATGATCTCTCCAAAGCCATCAAGAATGTACAGGCTGAAATCACCTCTGGCTGTCAATCCACTCTCGACGGGGTTCTTAGAGCTTTGAACACCTCGAGTAGAGTTTCCCCATGAAGTGTTTATCCTTCAACTGCAGAGGCATTGCTATTGCCTCCAAGAAACTAGCCATGTGTAGACTTTTTGAGGTTGAGCCTATCGACATCATCTTGCTCCAAGAAACCCTAGGTGTGCTTGATCACATTACCAGCTCTCTACAATCTATCTCCACGGGGTGGAACTACTTGGAAATGGATGTTGTGGGGAGATCTGGCGGACTTTCCATTAGTTACAATCCCCGCTCCATTAGGGTATCAGCATCATGGGGAGGCCATAATTTCATCAACTTAGGTTTTTTCTCGGCAAAGCTTGGCTCCAACCTACAGGTTGTTAACATTTATGAATCCTGTCAATAGAGGGAGAATTTTTGGCACCATATGCTAAATCTCTTGGTTTTTTCATCTAATCATATCATTCTAGGAGGTGATCTCAATTTATCCTTGGGTTTTAGTGAATCTTGGGGATCAATGGCTCAAGTGGATTCAATATCGGGGTATATGACAAGCCTTCTGGAGCAGTTCAATTTTGTGGATGTCCCCATGAATGAACCTCTTCCAACATGGAGGAATAGAAGGGTGGGTGTAGCTGCCCTTGCGCGAAGATTAGAAAGATTCCTTATGAAGGATCCCCCCTTGCAGCATCCACATCACTATAAACAATGGGTTGGTTCAGGGGGCATTTCATAGTATGGTTATAGGACCCTGCCTATATTAGCTTGGTTACGGATTTTTGGGCTGCCATCCCAATTGATAGATTTGATTCCTTGCTAAAGGTTTCTGTAATAACTTGTCCAAGTGTAGAATTGAGGCTTCTGTGATCCATATCAAATTTTTGAGAGATTCTTCAGCGTAAATCACATAAGAATTCATTTGTTAATGTGTTTCGAACCAACTAGTGTGGTTGATCGTCAGAACAAGTTGAAGAAACCAATCCAACTTAGCATGTTAAGTAGTCTGAGCAGAGTCTCCAATGGCTAAATTGACTAACAGCTAATTTTGATCTTAGGACCTAGGAAAAATTATTATTTATTAATTTAATATTATTATTATTTTTTAATATTATTTTTATTATTATTATTTATGGAAAAATAAATAATAAGTCATTCAAACGTATGAATGACTTAAGCGCGCTTGAGCCATAGGAGTTCTGGGATGGGTGACTTCCTGGGAAGTCCTGGTTATCGGGTGCAAGCCCCGGAAGTGATGATTGATGCTATGTGATTCGTTCTCCACATTTCACTAGTTTCAATCCCACTTCTTCACCCCTGTGAGCATCACCCGATGCAATGAGTGCTAAGTGAACTATTCAAAAATCATGAGAAATTAGTCAGTTACGACTACCTCTCATCGAAATGGTCATACGTTTGAATGACTTACTTAACGCAGTTGAATCCCAAAATGATATCTAATATAATGCACTGCGTAATCCCCAATACTTAAATTCAAAAAGAGTCAAGGGATCTCTACTTGAATGGTTCATGAGGCACAATACTTGCTAAGGTTTTGCAAATGGGGTAGCAAGCTAAGTGGGCTTGATTGTTGGAAAAACTCCAC
>APFE030694521.1:0-12662 GCA_000404065.3 Pinus taeda
GGATTCTATGGGGCACAATAATAACAATATGGGGACAATAGGGGCAAAATAATATTAATAAGGGGTACAACTACAATACGAATGGGGTAATCACTAGTATTATAGGGACCCAACAGTTCTTGAAACCTAAAGTGTGTCCTTAATTTAATTAATCTTTGTTGTACTGATGGAATCGTTTTCACATACATTTGTAGTTTAATATTGTTTTTGCTTCTTACAAAATTGTATGCATATTTTTGGCATTATTATAATGCTAATTATTATGAATCAGCCCTATTTTAATGGGTTTTTGGATGGAGAAGCCTCTAGAAAGGTACAAACGTCAAGAAAAAACAATAGTTTCGTGAAGCATTTGATATAGAAGGGTGACGCTTGGATGGTTTGATTATCTCAAGGTCATAATGAAGGCTTTCTTACTGGAGCATCACAAATCTAGGAAATTCTTGATTATGATTTATATTTTATTCCATATAAAGTGTAAAGAAAGCCTAAAGGAGCCGTCCTATCCATTTGAAATAATTCATTGTGGAGAAATTATGTAGACACTTGTATATGGGGTTCAAGATAAAATTGTAGGTTTGAAGCTTGATTCTGGAAAAATATTCATGGTTGATTTTCACCCAAGGACATCATGATTTTGTTTCATATTTATTCCTTCCTGATTAGGCATCATATTGTACTGTTATAGTGGCGTAATCCTAGTTCTTGAGGGGTTGAGACAGAGGTGTGTTGACCTTCTTCTAGATTGTTTATGTTATCAGATTTCAAAAGTATTATTCGAGGATAGTTATTCAATATAAAGTTGTTTTCTTTTACTACATATTCCTAAATTGATATCTTAAGCTTCACTTTCATGATTTATTGTTGTATTAGTGTATCTATTGAGCATATTTGATTTGTTGTAAGACAACCTTCTAGATATGTTAGACTAGTAGATAAGATAAATATATTAATTTCCAACAAATGACTACTGAAGTAGCTCAATGAGACTGTTTTAGGTAGAATGATGTCCATATAAAGTGGGACCTCCAAACTAACTCCTATACAAAATAAAGTGACTAGAAGTAAAATCACAATCAAATCTGAAAACGTAGAAGGCCAACTCTAGAGAGTAGAGAGGTGATCTTCTAGGCAACCTTCTAGGCCCTCCAAATGCTCCAAGAAGTAAAAGTCTGTTTCACACTCACAATGGTTGGGTTAATAGTCAAAGTCTGTAAATGTATACTTTCTGGGTATGACCTCTATTGTTTTGCAACCATAGAAACTTAAAAGACTGGAAGCAGTCAGGAACTAACATCGTGTAAGGGTTATGGTGGTATAGGTACTCTTATTATAGGATCACCAGATGAGGGGCCTTCAAAGCTCAAATAAATAAGAAGGAAACTGAGTATGCATCAAATATGTTAAATGTTCACAAAAATAGGACCCCAAAGTTGTACACATTTCCTGCTTGAAAAATCTTCTATAAATATTTATGAGTAAGATGGTATTTATGGATACATTTGCAGAAACGATTTTTGTACCATGGAATTAACCTACTTTAAAGATCTCCAAATTTATTTTACAAAAATTTAAAATCTTTTAATATTATTTTCTACAAATATTTATTAGTATATGTACCATGCAGTTAGCATGCTTAACAAATATCCATTTTTTTGTACAAAAATATAAAATATTTCATTTGAATGTTACCGGACTCAAGTGTGGGCATATTACAAGAAATGGGATTGGAAAAAGGATGGGGAGACAATGCATAGAATGTCTTGGATATGATTCATTTATTGCTGGAGATCCTTTAGGTACTGATCCATTGATATTGGAAATGTTTCTAGGGAGGATTCCTATGTTTTTTATTTTTGTGACTATTTCACGTCGTGGTTGTTTTGGGCAAACAATTTTAAGAATGACAGACACTGCTGGATAAGTAATACTTTTTTTTATAATGGCAATTCCCATTCCATGATATATTCTATTTATTGATTGATTTTATTTTGAACTTTTACTTTGATTTTATTTTGTCTTTTAACTATAAAATTTAACAAAAACTTTGGTATCATGTCCATTTAAAAGAACATCCAAAACTTGAGATAATATTAGTATTATAGTTTTTTTTGTTTAAAGTATTTTTAGATTCAAATTTTATAGATAGAAAAGATTAAAAAAAAATGTCAATGTCTTCGTTTGATTATTACATAAATCTGCTATGGGTAGGTTACAAGAAATGTGATTGAAAAAAGGATGGGGAGAGAATGCAGAGCATGACTTGGATATGATTAAATTGTTGTTGGAGATCCTTCAGGAACCCGAGCCATCAACTTTTGAAATGTTTTTAGTGGGGATTCTTATGGTTTTTAATGTTGTGATTCTTTCACTTCATTGGTTATTTTGGGCAAGCAAAGTTTTAGAAATGCCAGAAAAGACATCAACGGACAGGTAAACAATTGTTTTATAATTGCAATGTCCGTTCTATGATATATTATGTTTATTGTTTGATTGTATTCTGGACATTTATTTTGTTCTTTTGTCTTTTAACTATGAAATTGAAAATACTTGATATCATGTCCATTTAAACAACAACCAATCTTGAAGATGAAATTAATATTGCAAGGATATTGATTGAAATCGTTTTAGTTGTTTGTGTTAAAAATATTTTCATGAACATAGAAAAGTTTACTTTTCATTTTGTTTATATACTTGACCGAGTCATGCATAGAGAATGAATGTTGTTTTTGAATAAAATGACAAGGATTAAACGATCACATCTCAAATTAATTGTTTCACAAGTACCTACACACTTGAGGTTTTTTTTTTTTTTTTTTTTTTTTTTTTTTTTTTTTAGCATGTACTTGTTAGCATGATTGTGCCTAAGATTTCCCTAAATGTTTGAATACTAAGTGACTAAGGTTTCATTTCTATGGTTAAATTTTAGTTTCTTTGTTTATAACAAGTCATCTCGCACAGGGTCGCCAACTAATTCGCCATGGGAAAACTTGTTCAAGTTTCATACATTTATGGGGAAAAATTGCTTTGACATTGCACACGTTGAGGTATATCTCATATAAATAATTTATAGTTTACTTTACTTTATATTATAGTGTTCATCATCTTTCATGGCTTACACTCAACAATGTCTTCTTTTGTTTTCCCAAAGTGAACTCAATATTGATGGTAAAAAGCAAGAATTGAAGAAAGATGAGAACAATAACCCTAGAGTGACAAACGAAAAGAGAGAGAGAAAAACAATTGCTCAAGTGATACCCTTACAACCAATATCCCGCATAAGACACACATAGACACTAATTGTCAACTCATCAGAGTTGGTGAATATAGCTACAATTCCTTGGAAACACAATGATATTATTTTGAAGTAATGAAACAACATTTCATGTGTAAATTTTAGTCCAACCAATATTAAGTTGGAAACTCGTATTGTAATACTTGACATTTCATATAATATAATTGATGTGGTTGAAATTATTTATCATTACACTTGATATTTTTTGGTATCGTAATTAACATATCTCACTTTGTGTTTTTATATTACATAAACATGCACATTGTATGATATTTTTTTTAATTTAGTCGAAATATCATACAAATTAATTTATGTTGATTAATAATGAACACACAAAATCAATCTAAAACTACTAATTAGTAGTTTATATTGACTAATGATAAACACAAATAAAATTAATATATGACTAAATTAGTTGTTTATAATGATTATTAATGAAAGTAAATGAAATGAATATAACCTACTAAATTAGTCTTTATATAATGAATATGAAACTACAAAAAAAAGATAAATGACTACTGCAAATGATAAATTTGATTACAAATGATGACTAAATTTTGCAGATATACAACTAGTAGTGGCTAATTTACAGTATCTTATAACACGACAAAAATTTAGTCATATTTTTTTTGTCATTAATTGGTTTCAAACGATGACTACAATTTTCATATATATGACTACTAGTAGTTAATTTATAGTATCTTATAACATGACCGACATTTTTTGTCATATTTATTTGGTCATAAATTGCTTTTCTTGGGTGATCATATAGTAATATATTTTGTTGTACATTTGGTCATTAATTATCAACATTAATGACTAAATTAATGATGAAATGTATGACTAAATATACTACTAGATGATGAAATTGAGATAACAAATTAATGGCTAAGCTAAAAATAACTAAAATTTGGTCGTGTTACAAGATACTGTAAATTAGCTACTACTGGTTAGTCAACGAAAAATCGTCATTTAGATACAATCTTTAGTCATTTTTTTAGTAACTAATTAGCCATTTTATAGTAGTGCAAATTCCTCTTATTTTTATCCTGCAACTGAATAATGCTTTCTTAACTACTTTGATTACAATGCCACTTTCAAAATTTTCCATCATTCTTCGTGATTTACATCTTGATGTAAGATTACTACCTTATGTTGGAACTTAGATATAACCTATCCTATATACATTTGCACACTTACCTAGAAAATATGTAGTACTATTCACCTGAGTACTTTATTCCATAATAATCGTTTTCATGTTTACATTGAACTTACTATGGAAGGTTTATCCATTCTTTGTTTGTGTTCCATTCCTCAATACCGTCGTGTGTTACACCACACTGCGCACTCTAATAATTTCAATTTTCTATGAATTGGTATCATAATGATCTAACGACCCCAAAAATATTATGGTCCTAACCTCTAATCATCAGTTCATGACTTTCTTCCACTATTCCTAGTGGCATGTATGCATAAAATATATTGTTTCCTTGAACATAGGAAAATTTGATGCTTTGCTTTTGTACTTGATTCTTATTTCTATAGTTATGCTTTTCCTTAAGTTTAATACCTAAATTCAACATGTATTGCAGTAGGGATATCACTCATTTACCTCACTAATTTTTCTCACTAGTTAACATGGTTGTACATGCAAAATGTAACTTTATGATTTATACAACAGAACTTCATTATCTTATCTATCTATCTATCTATCTATCTATTTATCTATCTATCTATATATATATTATATATATATATATATATATAACCTAACTTCTATTAATTTATTTCAAATTTTTTTCTTAATACTTTCTTTCCAATCTGGGTTTCATTCTTGAGGCTCGCAACATACAAGCGTAATGTGACTGTTTATCAAACATGAACTCTTCCATCATCTCCTGTGGGAGTAATCCTCCTAGACACATACCCTTATAGGTATTGCAATAACCTACAAATGGTATTTTTACTAACTTTTCCCTTATCAGGAAATCTACGAGTCTCTTCCCTTTTTTCCAGAATGAAAACAACATGACCTTGTTTATGAAAACTCAAATATAAATATAAACTTCATTATTAGCATAGGTAATTTGCTTTATCTTAAAGAATAAAACTAGTTAACTTTTCTCTAATAACATTTCTATCTACCTAAGGCATGGCTAGGTTATAACTTTAACTCAGGCCTATACTTCATCAGGTACTCTCACAATTTTTTCACACACACACACCACACGACATAGCACACACACACACAGATATATATAATATATATATTATATATATTAGCATGCAATTTATATAATCACCCCCATCTCTGAAGGCTAACACCGAACTCACGTTGAAATAATTGTGTTTCCTATGAGAGATAATATATTCATTTTACCAGCAAAACATCACATACAATTTTACCCAACTTGCCTTGATCATTCATACTTCAATTATAAGCATCAACTATTTTAAGATTTCATAGAAATCAAAGATAAAATAATAACATCTTAACCAGAAATGTTGCTTCGGAAATTACTCAGGAACTGAGGACGTTCCTCCCGACCACGAACTTTATCCTCCTGTTTCTCCCCTTAATGAGGTTCTTGCCAATAGATCATCCCCCCTATTCCTTAGTGGCTATATATATATATATATATATATATATATAAATATTATATATATATATATATATATATATATATATATAAATATATTATATAATAATTATATATATATTATAGTTCTTCCCTAGCATATTTTACTAAGGTTCCTAACTTTTAAGGTTTGCAATTTCTTGCATAGGCTTGTTTTTGTTTTTCAAAAAAGGATCTTTTTTTTTTTTTTCCCTCGTAGTGCTTTATTCCACCCTAACTTAGTATCTTTCTCTAACTAAGTTATTTAATGTGATATTTCTCTCCCATCATATTAATTCCATTTATTTCTAATTATTTTCCCTTAGGGATTTTTAGGAGAATTTATCTCAATTCCATATTTTTTCATGATAGAAAAGAAACATATCTCGAATTTCTCTTCTTTTCTTTTGTGATAGTTTACTGAATCCTAAGGTGCATTCTATCGCAATGTGCTATGAGTTATGGCTCAATTCCAAAGTACCTCTACCACTTTGTTCAAATCACACACATTTCATAGCATGTTAAATAGGTTCTTTACATTTTTATTCACATGTTCCACAAAAGGTTATCGACCTGAATGCACAAATTATCACATGCATCCAACAAGGTCAATAGTTTCAAGATAGCATAACAATAGTATTAGTAGGTCCTTAGTACCTTTACAAACCGATTGTGCCAAATGACATGAGAAACATCCAATGTTTTTATTACGAAAGTCAAAATATAGAATTGTTAATTGTCTTTCATGGTCTTTTGTTTTATTTACATAGAGGAAATAATACTTTAAGTAATTTCTACCCCCTTCTTCATTATTACAACATCAAAGACCACAAAAGTAAGAGGAATAGAAAATAAAGGACTCACATTACCCACAAATGTTATTAAAATCTACTTTGACAAATTTTTAGCATTCGTTCTACACTTCATCCTCTCTCCTTTAACTCACTCCCTTGAATTTTTCAGTTTGTCCTGCATTGCAGGTTGTTGATGAAAGTTACATGAGTTTGAATCCAATATATAACCCATGGAATCTCTTCTCCTTAAATTTTTATGTGCATTCCTTGTCTTAGTACACATTTTGCTAATATAGTTTTTCATTGATTGAGAATAACATTACATCAACCAACAAAAATTAAGTTTAAGGGTTATGGTTGCATCGTCTAGCCAAACATTTCTTGCTGCTAGTTGTTCTTCAAAAGTAATTGGCTTCTTCTTTTTCAATCTGCATTCCCAATTTGTTTGTTTTCATCACTTCAATCATTTTTTAATTAACTACCATCAAATCAACCTCTTTTAAAGTTATTTTGGTTCTATAAAACTCTAAGTAGCAGGTTTTCAAACTAAACAACAAGAGAAATCTACTCCCATACAATTTTGAGACCATTTCATTTGTAAACTTTATGCCAAATTAAGGACGAATTTTCTTCTCTTTAGGGTCGATTACACTATTGTTTGAGGGATTACCTATTTGAAATCTTAATCTTGGCCTTTATTTGTGTATAATTCTGATGATTTATGCATCTTTTCTACACTATTCCTGAGTGTCTTCATGCATTTTTGGTTTCTTGGGTAGTTAAAATTCTCTTATTACAATTGTTTTGAATTTTATAGTCCCTAATTGTTGTACATACTTTGTTCTTTTCTTGATTAATTCTTCCTTTAATAGTAATTTGCAATTATTGTTCTATCTCGTCCTACATATGTATCACCGAGTTAACATATTTTTTGGATGTTGGATGATATATTGGCTACAATTTTCTTTACTTTATATCCTATACACATTTACAAGGACACTAAAAACATTCCTTTATGAACTAGATTTGAATTTTCACCTACATTTTAGTTTTCATTATAGCATACTAAACTGTTCAACTAGACTATGCTTTCGTCCTTTGCTGATAGGAATAAGGTAACCCTTTTTGTGATTGTTTTTTTTTAACTATTACCATTTTAGTCTCTTGTATGCATGGTGTAGACCATGCAATTTTTTATTTTATTTCTCCTTTTTTTAGAGTTCAAATGCTCCTTTTTAATTGGTTGCATGAGACTAGATATTGTCCCATAAATCTTTTAAATATGTGTGCATGCTCCAATTGGAGGTAATTTGTACATAACGTTACTTTGTATCCTCTATTTTAGTATTTATTTCTCTTTTTATCCCTCAATATATATGTGTTATGAGTGTAATCTCACTACACTTCTAGATATATTATTTGTAGAGTATCACAATTGCTATAAGCAAATTTCCAATGTTTTCTTTTGAACCATACCTTGTGTGGAACAAGGTTATGGTATTGCCAAATTTCTTCAGTAGTCTATCTATACCCTAGATTCTAGCCTATTAGGCTTATAAAAACCTTCTAATACGTTTATATCTTAGTTGTTTTCTTATAGTTTCTTTACCCTTGTTTATTTTTGTTTATATAATAAAATAAAATATGCCAAATTTCTTCAGTAGTCCATCTTTGCCCTAGATTCTAGCAGATAAAGCTTGTCACAACCTTTTGATATGTGTATATTTAGTTGTTTTCTTATAGTTTCTTTACCCTTGTTTATTTTTGTTTATATAATAAAAGTTGGATATTCTTTTTTTTCCACAATATTATGAGCTAACTATATGATACGACCTTCTAGGAGTATATCCCTTTTGAACGAAACTTCCATACACTAAATCTAGTTTATCTTAACTTAATTCTCTAATAATAAATCCCAAGATGGTATGGTTGTGATGATATTTCCCATATCTTCTTTTGTATTTAATGAAAATTACTATTTTTATAAAATTTTAATAGCTTAGTAAAACTAGCTACTAATTTGGCACCTCCAATTTTTTTATATTTCATGAAATATCTATTTCATTATGATTTTTTAGAAGGCTATTGAATATATCGTAGTGTACTTGTTACATCCATTGGTTGTAATGAAATGAAATCCATACCCTCTTATTATTATTATTATTAAATTTTTTTATGCGCTAAAGACAATAGCCTTTTTGACATGCCTCCAAATATTGACTTATTCATATCGATAATTTCCTTCGTAAATTCCTCCAACAACACCTCTCTACACACAAATCGCCAGTCCATGCACCACCTTTTAAAATTTAATAGTGGACATGATCATGTAGTTCCCCTCAAGAACCTTATCGAGTCCATCTCCTCTATTGCTCAAAATATCATGTAAATAAATGAAATTGGAATGCTAAGAAAAGCTAGATCTCACATGTCATATGTAGATTGTTAAATATCCATAAAATCCTCTCATTTCTGATAACAATCAGACTTTAGTCATAATTGTAATCATAGATGCACCATTGTTATCCCAATTGTTTCCTCACAAATCATTAAGTTACAAGATCTGTTTTTTCCCAATTTCTCATGGCACCATTATCATGTAATATCCAATACACCAATCAACCTAGGATACAAATTCACTATGGTGTTTCAATAAAACACATGATCTTAGGTAAGGAAGTCCTCGCTAACAAACACCTTATTCAAAATCACAGACAACTTTACCATAAGTGGATTGTGTTGTTCTCTACAAAGAAAGTTACCATTCAATGGTGGTTGAAACACACGAAAAAAGTGAGCTTGCTCATATTAATTGAAGCCTCCTACATTTTTTGATGAATCATATATTCTTTCTAAAAAAAACTATGTTTTAGAAATAACACCTCATCTTTGTACTTGAATAGAAACACTTCTCCTTCGAAAGGCTTGTCCAACACCTAAAATTCAACCTCCACCATATCGTATTTTCCTTATCTATTTGTAATCTCTTCCATAATTGTATATTCTTATTCTAATCTTATTTTAATCATATGAGGATAAAATTTCTTACCTCCTCATTCTACCAAAAAAAAATCACATTCGCTGTGCATTTTGTATTGGAATAGTATTTTTATAACTATCATGATAGGACCCATTGTTCCTTCAATTAGTTTTTGGTTTGTATTGCCATTAAGTAACAATATGTTACTATTTTACATATTAATCGACTTAAGGAATTTCTCTCGATTATCAATGCACAACATAAATTAAATACAACAAAATTGATATTTAATTATCCCTCCCCTTTATGTATGATAACGACCCCTTTTTTTCCCAAAACAAGTCGTTGTGTTCCCTTAGCCTAGTTCTTGACCTACTTCTCTAAACAACCATAGTTAATGTACCTCAGTACTGAACACCATTTTTCCTTTTTTCTCTAAATGAATAAATTAAGGTTTATATCTATAATCTATATATATATATATAATAATAATATATTATATATATATATATATATATTATAATATATATAAATATATATATAAATATATATTATATAGTTTTCTTCTAGGCCTCGACGATAAACTTCCAGACTTACACTTTTTGATTGGAACGCATAGGTGAAAGTATCCTAATTTGATGTTTTGACTCCATTAATAGCTATTTTAAATGGAGTTTATTTTTTTATAATTCTCCTTATTTTTCACCAAACCATTTTAAATTTGATAGGTGACTATAAGTTCTTAAAAGTTCTTAAGTCCTAACTTTATATATAATCATACCATGACTTCAATTTATAACAATGTCCCACTTTGATTTTTTATAATTCCTATACATTATAGAAATTTCCCACTTTGTTTTATTTTCAATATAGTTCGATGATACAGCTTGTACTTAGTCACCATATAATATGAAGATGACCCTTTTCTACTCGACTTGTAATCGACTCCTTATGAGTTCACACAATGGTTGTATATTAACAAATTCCCTATTTCAAAGTGAAACAAAATGACCTTAGCTTAAAGAAGCTCATCACATCCCCCCATGACCTATGTTCTTGAATTGCATAATTAACGTTATATCATTCGTAATTCATGTTTATACTGTTTCTATGCATTAGCACCTAAGGAAAAGAACTCTTGATAGTAGTAGCATTCAAATCTTGGTAACGACTATATATGGTGAAGTCTTAGTTCTAGGTTCCTTCTACCGCAGCTAAATGTGATATTTTAAAGGTTTGTTGATATTCACTACTTTATGTGAGTGATTCATGCTACACCACATCCTCCCAGTGCATGTGATTTCCATATTCCTGTCAGTACGTTGGTAATATAACAACAAAAATGTGGTTTCCATAATCTAGAGGTGGAGGTTCCTTCATCCAACCCTATACCTTACGATTTGATTTCATTGTATTTCTTTTAGATGTTTGCTTTTCATCATTTTGGAATGGTTTCATGCCTGAAGAACACAACCATGAACATCTATGTTTACTTGCAGTTGTATTTTCCTCTTAGGTCCTCATGACAGGTATATCTTGTTTGCAAATCAAGGAAATATCCATTGGTATGTTGATAAGAGTTTTAAATATATTATCGTTGTTGGTTTTTAGTTAATAGCTTCAGAGCTAATAATTTTTTTCTACTACTGTAGCATAGTGATACCATACCTCCTTCCTCTCTACACATCGGGCATAAGTTATGCTTATCTATGAGAATTCAATGTGTTCCCTTAATGTGGAGTATTCTCACTGTTATTTTGGGCTTCCCTCTATTAATTAGTTCCCGACTTGAAATTTTATGTTTTCTATTAGCACATTGCTAATGGGATACTTGGTGCTCCTCTATCCTTCATTTAGTAGCTTATGGTGTGATTCCTTGTAATGCAGGGTTCGAATTTACTGCTTTTGGACTGGGTCCTTATCTGTGTGGATATTTAAGGTAATTAAAAATTAGGTTTACATCATTTATGTTTCCAAAAGGGTTATGGGACCATAATAACCCATGAATACTAAATTTGACTAAGGGTTCAAACCTTGGTGGAAAATGTTTTTTACCACATATCCTTCCCCTATTTTGCTATAATCTACCATTCCCATTATGGAAATAATACACACGCTCACTCTCTGAGTGGTAATTATGTTATATATATATCTACATGAACATGAAATGAAGATTTTTTCTGAACTATAGTGATGATGCCACCGTGTTGTGGGGTTTTTTTGCTTGTTGACTTCATGTTTCTTTTAGAAGGAATGTTCTATTATTATTATGTCCAAAAATTATTTTTAGACTCACTCCCTTGTTCAAACTTATACTGACAAGTACAATGCAGCTATTCTCCACTGTGTTCATTAAAACGAGGCAAACTTCTGCTCCTAGCTTCCTTCCATCATTCCTACAAGTCAATTTCCCATGGATTCTTTACTGTTTGGTTATGGCACAAGGGTCAATTGAGCTCAAATTTTAGTTGTTGGTTTTTCAATGTAGAATAGTTACCTTAGTGAGTCTCTAGAGCAAAAAAAAAGAATAATAGGAAACATATTGTTGTGGGTGTGTGTACTATCTAGTTTACTTCTCATATAAATTTGTGTTATATGTATCAACTCTATGAATTAGCACCACGACACATTGTATATGGAGCTGGAATGTTTAATGATTATATAAATATTTTTTTTTTCCTTTAGAAATGATTTATATTATTGAAATGGTTCCATTTTCTTTTAACTTCGTATGTGAGTTTATAATTAAATTTTGAAGGTCATTTTTCCTACTTCATGCTTTATTTCGATTTTGTATGTTACAATCTATACATCTTCAATGTGATAGAAAAATGATTTAACCCAGATTCCTCTTATTTTTATCCTGCAACTAAAGAATGCTTCCTTAATTGCTATTATTGCAACGTGGTTTTCAATTTTTTCCTTCATTCTTCATGATTTACATCTCGATGTTAGATTAATGTCTTAGTTTGGAA
>APFE030694531.1:0-10448 GCA_000404065.3 Pinus taeda
AAAGCTAAAATCATTAAGAGAGAGCCCTCTCTGATTGCAGGTGGGCTAGAACCTGTAATCCAAAGATTGGTTTGTGGTTACCTCGGCTGTATCCCTTTCAGGAGCTTAGGGACAACCTGAGTGATAACATAATGGCGACTCCGTTGGGGACAAATCCTCAGATAATCTCACAAGTCCAGTCTGACAGCTCCTCTAAGGAAGAATCTGACCTTTAAGAAAGTTTTTGTTTAACCATTATTCTAAGAAAACACCTCAGCAAAACAAGCTAGAAGCTGGCTCCCAAAAAGAATTTACATTATACAAGGTCAAATCCAGACCCAAAGCCCCCAGCTATCTCTAAAAATCCAAATTTAATCCCAAGAAACCTCAGGAAGATAGATCGAAGAGAGGATTTAGCTTATTCTAGTCCTGAGAAAGTTCAGCCAAGCAGTGTTCCGACCCCTGTCAAAGTTCTATTTTGTTCATCCCCTACTTCATCATTCACCTCTCCAAGCACCTCGCCCACACCTCCATTCACTGCATATACTACCACTACAACTCCTATTATCCCAATTGTTCCAGCTGTTTCGTTTATCCCTGTTGTTCCACTTATCCCTGTGAATATGGATAACAGATATGCCCCTTTACAGCTGCTTGCAAATCCGGAGCTATGCCTCAGGATTACCAGACTAAAATAACCTATTTTGATGGCACAAGTGCTTGCACGGCCCTTCAACATACAAAGAAAATGGAGGATTACTTTGAGAGCTATGAGATTGATGATGATGATGTGAGAATGAAGAATTTTGTCCAAAGTTTGACCGGTGAAGTCAAGACTTGGTTTAGAGCACTCCCAGCTAACTCCATAGTAGACCCAGAAGCCTTATACCAGTCATTTATCAACAGATGGGAGAAAAATAAAGACCCCTTGCACATATTATCTGAATATGACACCATCAAAAGAGGCCCTCAGGAGACTGTCTTGGACTATTATGCACGATTTAATAACGTTTATAATGCAATACCACAAAACTTAAGACCTCCACTCGATCTTGCTTTGTACAAATTCCCTGATGGTTTTAATATTGATATGGCTTATCAGTTAAGGGAAAGAGCCCCTCAAAGCCTTGCAGACATGCAAAACGTTGCCGTTAGTGTGGAAGCAAACCGAATTGGCAAAAGAAACAGAGCTAGAACCAAAAGAAGAACCACCTTCAAGGAAGAACCCTAAGCCTTAGACCACAAACTAGATGCTATTATCAGTGGCATGCACAGGTTGGGAGATAGAGTGGAGAGCGTTGAGAGGAAATCATCATGGGAAGGACAACAACCCAACACCATAAGGAACCCAAATTTCAGGAAAACTCAGAACACAAACATTGGTAGGTCTAGCCCCGACCGTGATATAAGACCTCCTTTCCAAGAAAACTACACAGAAGCATCCACATCTAGTGAGCTAATATAGGAGACTCACATGAACTTGATAGATTGGAAAAATGAGCAACAAATTTTTTTGACTCAAGAAGACCAAGACTACCATGATGTAAATCAATTTTAGACTAGTCTGGAGAGTCTTTTAATTTTAAACAATACTATGATTCTGCTGTGTATGAGGTGCACAAGCAATATAAACTGAGGACTAGAACAATTGATGTGCCCGAGCCTGTCAAACAAAAGGAAACAAAACAACCCAAGAAGATTAAAGGCAAGGCTGTTATTACAGAACCAGCTGATGAGACTGTCCCAAATCTGCAGGAAGTAACTATGGAAGACATAACAGACATGCAACCCTCTAATGATCAGCCTTTGCTATCTTCTCCCTCAAAAGGAGATTTGAACAGTATTCCGCAAAACCTTCCCAAGACAGAAATACCACCAGGTATCACTCACCATAATGCTGATAATCAAGAAGAAAACGCAGAAAATACACTTGAAAGGGGAAAATCTGCCACTGCCAACACAAAGACTCCATTGGAGAAACCATTTAACTTAGAAGCGGAAATAAGTAAACTTAAGATTTCCATCCCCCTCTTTGAGCTTGCCAAACATGATGTGTATAGGAAACAAAACCAAAGATCACTTCAGATGCTAGAGACCAAGGATGATGCCAATGTTTTAGATGATACGCTTGAGCTATTATTCGGTCCCCAGGTTAATGGAAAACCAACATATGGAGCTGTTCTACCCTTTTATGTAAGCCTACATATACATGACAAGGTTTTGCACAATGCCATGTTTGATTCAGGGGCCTCACACAATCTTATGCCCGAAGCTGTAATGGAAAAGCTAAACCTTGACGTCACAAGACCCTACAAAGACCTTTTCTCCTTTGACTCAAGTCAAGTCAAGTGTTTAGGCTTAATCAAAGATCTATGTGTGTATTTAGTCCAATATCCCAACAAAACAATTCTAACGGATGTGGTGGTTGTTGACATTCCACCAAAATATGGGATGCTCTTATCAAGATCTTGGGGAGAAAAACTCCAAGGATCCCTTCAATTAGACCTCTCTTATGCCACTATTTCAGTCTTTGGGCAACCAAAGAGACTGTATAGAGAAACATTGATGAAGTATGTGGTCAGTAGTGAGGAAAAGCTCCAAAACTTTCCCATTTACTCAATCCATTATGATATGGATTCCTTTATTTTGTTCAATGATGATGACCATCCCCCAACTGGTGATAAGCCTTTGGATTTAGAACAATAAGTATGTGTAAGTGAGGAATCCGTTACCCATACCCAAAAAACTGGCAAAACAATCAATGCAACCAGCACACAAGAAGAACCTCCCGAAACAGAAAATTCAAAACTGCCCACTCTGATAATGATTTCAACTCCCAATGCTAGCCAAGACCAAGAAATCCTATGGTATTTGGAGTTTGATGGTTCAGTAAATAATCTAGGAGCAAGGGAAGGAGTATGGATCCATAATACCCAAAAAAACCATGCAGAGGGTCGTGCCTATAGATTGAATTTCAAATGCACCAACAACATGGCAGAGTATGAGGCCCTCCTTTTAGGCCTTAAGCTCATCAAGACTCTTGGGGCTGCAAAAGTTTCCATTCTAGGTGACTCCGATTTAATCATACAACAAATGAAAGGAAACTTTGTTACCAATGACAATAGTCTAAGAGCTCATAGGACTGCTGCCACAGAAATACTTGATTCCTTCACCGAATCCAAGCTTGCCAAGATTTCTAGAAACCATAACATACATGCACACAACCTAGCCACTTTTGCTAGTACATGCAAGCTTCCCTTTGAGCCAAATCACCATTTCACTACTGAGATAAAACATAGGCTCGTTGTCCCTAACAATATTAAAGATTGGCAAGTGTTTGAAAATGATGCTCAGATTAACAATTTCCTCACTCTTGAGCATGAGTTTTCAAATTCAAACATTGACATGGATGCCATGAACGATTCCCAACAACAAAAAAATGAAAATTAGCAGGCGGTAACAGCTGCAACATCAAAACAAATCTTTAACCCAATTGTTTTTGACAATGCAAACATAGAAGAGCTGAAACAAATGCATTTAGATGAAACAACCAAAGTAGAGGTTGAGTTCATTAATCTAAAGGATAAATTTTTGCCTACTGGCCTCACTCCATTAGAAGACATGTTTGATAATAATGATGTGCCCAAAAAGCCAAAAATGGAGCCTTTAAATGCTTCTATAGAAGAATACAATATAGGGACAACAGAGAAGCCCAAAATGATTAAATTGTCCAAAAATCTGCCACCTGATCAAAAATCAAAGTATGTGGATTTGTTCAAAGAGTTCCAAGAGTATTTGCTTGGAGTTATGAGGACTTGAAGTCCTATGACACCTCAGTGATCCAACATACCATTCCCTTAAAACCAAACCAAAAACCATTTAAGCAGAAACTTAGAAGAATTAACCCTATGCTTCTTCCCCTTATTGAAAAGGAAGTGAAGAAAATGTTTGAAGCAGGTATCATAGGACCCATCAGATTTTCTGAATGGGTATCCAATCTGGTTCCCACAAGGAAAATCAGGAGAGATCAGACTGTGTGTAGACCTAAGAAACTTAAACCAAGTCTCTCTAAAAGACTACTATCCTTTGCCCAAAATGGAGCATATCCTACAAAGAGTAGTGGGGTCATCTAGAATCTCTTTGCTAGATGGATTCTCAGGTTTTAATCAAATACTTGTTCACCCGAATAACCAAGACAAGACATCCTTTACCACATCGTGGCGAACATTTAAGTATGTTAAAATGCCTTTCGGGCTAAATAACGTTGGTGCCACCTTTCAAAGGGCAATGGATATTGCATTTGCCAAGGAAATACATAATTTCCTTGTTGTCTATCTTGATGACTTAACCCCTTTCTCCAAATCTGATCAAGAGCACCTCAGACACTTAAGGCAAATCTTCATGACATGTAGGAAATATGGTATTTCCTTGAACCCCAAGAAGTCCTTGTTTGGCCTTGAGGAAGGTAAGTTGCTAGGCCACATCATTTCAAAAGACGGTATTAGAATTGATCCGGAAAGGATCCAAGCCATCCTCCAAATTCCCTACCCAAGAAACATAAAAGAGTTGCAAGAATTCCTTGGAAAGATCAATTTCCTAAGAAGATTTATCCCAAATTTAGCCGAGCTGATAAGACTGCTAAGCAACATGTTAAAAAAGGATGCCAAGGTAAAATGGTCCCTTGAAACCAAGCAAGCTTTTGAGAGTATCAAAGCTGCCTTGACTCAAACGTCTGTCCTCACAAGTCCACAGTTTGATAAGGATTTTATCATCTTTTCCTTTGCTTCAGATCACACGATAGCTACTGTCCTTTTGCAAAAGGATGACCAGGGAAATGAAAAGCCAATTTCTTTTGTCAGCAGAGCCCTTAGAGACACTCCTTTGAAGTACCAAATCATGGAGAAACAGGCCTATGCTCTTGTTAAGGCCATTAAAGACTTCAGAGTCTATATTTTATATTCACATGTGATTGCCTATGTCCCAAACTTTGTTGTAAAAGACATATTAACTCAAGAGGGAATAGAAGGCAAAAGAGGCAAGTGGATTGCCAACATTCTTGAATATGACATTGAGATAAAACCCACCAAGCTGATAAAGGGACAAGGTTTAGCCAAGCTAATGTCCGAAACAAATTTTCAAGCCTTAGACATTAACCAACTGGACAATGAGTAGGAACTGGCAACTCCACAGATCAGTCAAACCTTTTTACAATCCCCATGGTATGATGATATTTGCTTTGTATTGTTAAACCTGTGTGCTCCCCTAGGATTGCCCAGGACCAAAAAAAAGATTTTTAAAGATGAAAGCATCAAAGTTTTGCGTCTTAGATGGTGCCCTGTTTTGGAAAAATCATGAAGGTATTTTGCTTAATTGCCTAAGTTTGGATGAAACTGACAAAGTCCTCAAGGAATTTCATGCAGGAGATTGTGGAAGGCACTTACATTGGAAATCGACAACTGATAAAAACCTAAGGGCTGGGTTTTATTGGTCTTCCCTGTTTGATGATGTTAAAAAATTTGTAATGTCTTGCCATAAATGCCAAATATTTGAAGGGAAAAGAAAATTTCTACCTTTTCCCCTTAAGCCCATCTCAACCGAAAAGCCTTTTCAACAATGGGGTCTTGATTTCATTGGAGAAATCCATCCCTCTTCTTCAGGCCAGTACAAGTGGATTTTAATAGCCACCGACTATTTCACCAAGTGGATTGAAGCCATCCCATGTAGGCAAGCCAATGACTCCACTATTATCCAATTCCTTGAGGGCAATATCCCTTCCAGATTTGGCTGCCCTGAGAAAATCATCACTGACAACGCTATTGCCTTCAAATCCAAAAAGATGATTAACTTTTGCCATAAATTTCACATTACCTTGGACCACTCTACAGCCTACTACCCTCAAGGTAATGGCTTGGCCGAATCTTCCAACAAAAGCCTCATCAACATCATAAAGAAAGTGTTAGAAGAAAACAAAAAGAACTGGCATAGGAAGCTCACAAATGCCCTGTGGGCAGACAAACTTTCAACCAAGAGATCCATTGGGATGAGCCCTTATGAGCTAGTATATGGCATGGAGGCCATATTTCCTTCATCTTTGGGCATTCCTGCTATCAACACTGTTACAGGAGATTCAGGCTGAACCAAATGACATTCAAAGAAGAATTAATCAGACCATTCATCTTCAGCAAACCAGAGAGCAAGTGTATGACAGAGCTCAAATTTTGCAAGAGAAGCTCAAAAGGATGTTTGATAAGAAATCTAAGGCTAAGGATTTCTGTGCTGGCAACAAAGTTCTAAGTTGGGACTCGCGAAGAGAAAAGAAGGGAAAACACGCAAAATTTGACTTTGTTTGGAAAGGTCAATTCATTATCAGCGCTATGCAAGGCAATAACACATATTTCCTAAAATCTGTAGATGGCAGCACAACTGAAGAGGGCCCTATAAATGGCCGAATGTTAAAGCATTATCATGATCCCTTTTGTTGAGAATCACCCGGCGGTATTATTTTTGTACATAAATGTTTGTATATATCAGCACTTTGTTTCATTTTTGTGTAACAGTCCGAATGATAGAGCACGCAGAAGAAAGCAGGCAGTGCTTCACAGTTCACAAGCAATTCAGTTGAGGGAAAGTGTTGTTCTCACTCCAAAATTTCAATTATCTAACAGTCAGCACTAAGAAGTTTCAATCTATAGCAACAATGGAAGATCAAGGCAGTCTGACCTCTTGTTCTTGGCTTTTCACAAGGAAAAGCCATCCCCAAGTGGAGCCACTGTTAGCCTCCTGCTGCAGCAGGTTATTCATCTTTCATGATCGACATTTTTACATGCCAAATATGTCGTACTATGCATACTGCAATGCTCCATGTTTGTTAAAAAAGACCAAGGAAGGATGCCATGAGAGTGTGCTAGCCTTAGTGCCACTGTGGTATTCCAATTTTGATGAGTTATTCCATTTTTGAAGAATTTTCAGTTAAAAGGAGGTCCAAACAGCTTAAACTTGGTCTCCCTAGGTTTCAATTTCCTGTTGTAGAATATAGAGAATCATTATCTGTCCAAATAGCTTAATCTTGGCATATTCGTAGATAGGTAGAGAAGCAAGGGTGCTCAACAGCCTAATCTGAGCCCCTGGATGAAACAAGTGTAGATGTAGATAGGAGGACAAAGAGAAAAAGTTGAAAAGCTGGGTTTGCTAGTTCAGGTGCACCCAAACCAAAAGAAGAAAAAATGCTAGGTAAGTAGGCTGGGTAAGTAGCTTTGTGGTTTCAGAAATCAAGCTATGTGATCCATTTCATGTTTTCAAAGTGTCATATCTATTCAGATCACAAGTTGGAGGTAGTTTTCCATTTAAAGGGCTTCAAGCGAGGCATGTCTAACTGCCCCCTTCTTCTTCTTCCCCAAATCACCCACTAACTTCCCCTAAAGAGGTCAAGATCTGCTTGATACCTATCAGGTACATTATTCTTCATATCAGTCGCCTTGGTAAAGATCTGCTTTACTCAAGGAAAGTCCATACTTCCTCTACAACTCTTACTTCTCCTCGATAGCCTAAGATTTACATACTTAGCGCTTTTCTCATCATTGTCATGTTGACTGCTAACTCTACTATGTAACTCCCTATCTATCTCCCCTTTCCCCTACTAAAACTATGTTAATAACTCCCCTATATACTTATTCCCTCCCCCTGGTTGAAATATAACCATAAATACACTTGGGAATTGCTAAGTTTATCTGAAACTCAGCAAGAACCCTCATTTCCCCCCTCAAACCATATTCTCATACATTTCAGACTCCTTCTGATGCACAAAACTCTTCATTACCCCGTAAATCCTTCCTCTAGTGCTTTTTGACTCCTTCACAAAGCATAAAATCCACCTTTGGGCCTTGTTTTGTCTTTTCAAAGGCATAAACCCCTTTTTTAGGCCATTAAACCCCTCTCAAAGCACATAAAATCCTCCCAAAGTGCCTTTAAAATCCTTCCAAGGCATGAAAAATCCCGTTTTTGGGCTATCAGACCCCTTCCCATGCCTTGAAAATCCCTTCAAACATACAAAATTATACTTCCGATCATAAAATCCCGCATCACTTACCTTGGGCCTTGCTCCAATTGCAAAAGGGTTCTATTGGACCCCCTCCGATGCGATATCGCAGTCAGGAGGGGAGTCGTGTATCAAAACAACGCATAAGTGTGCCCCCGATTGGTTTGGGCTGAAAGCAATTTCGCTGATCGGTCGTATCGCTATGACAAAACAAACATACATGTGTGTTGCCGATATGGAATCATCGCCGATGGTCTATTACCGATCGCAATATCGGCGATTGGCGTTTCATATGAAATCCACAACCATATATATATATATTATATATATATATATATAATATATATATATATAATATCATATATTATATATATAGATATATATTAGATATATATATATATATATATATATAATATATATATATATATATCTATATATATAATAATAATATATATATATATATATATATATATATATATATATATATATATATTATAGGCCCCGTCCCTTATCCTTCCGCCGCCTTCTCTGTTCTGCCATCCGTCCGATTTCCCGCGCCCTAGATCTATGTGGGCGGGTCTGTTCCCTTCCGAACCTGTCGATGGTTAGCATCCGGGAGATGGGTGTTTTTCCAGTCGTACCCCTGCCACGTCACCCTGCCACGTCACTCGCCGTACTGGGTCCCACCGCTGATGTCATGCTGACGTCATCTGCCGAAAGAAAAGCGCGCAAAGGTGAAATCGCTGCTTAGGAAGCCCAGAATGAAAATCTGAGGAAGTTTTTGATGTGCGCTTAGCGCTAATCACGCATTGCTAAGAAAAAATGGCCAAAATGGAAAGCCTCAGTCTAGCGCAAGTCTGCAGCAGTTATTTTTGCCCGAAATAAGCAGAAGGGAGAAAATTGACCCGTTAAAGAGTATCAGAGGAGATGAAGCCAATTTTCATGTCAAAGAGTATCAGTGTTGCGACAAAGTGTATCAGTCATCAGTGTCAGTGGAAGTCTTTATTTTCACAGCAGATGGCATTAAAAGAGATCGCTCAAAGTCAAGAAGCAGTTAAAGAGCCATTTAAGGCTCACCAAGATAGTTTAATGCAGTAAAAGCCATATGAGGGCAGTGCTGCAAGTCCCAAGGCACAGTTATTACAGATCCGGCTAGCGCATTGCTCAAATGACCATATTAACTCAATTTTGATGCCTGCTGCCCTAGCCCAACTGTTAGATAGATATTTTGTTGCATTTATGTTCAGTAGAAAGTACCTAAATCAGAGTTATTGCCATAGATCTTCCCTGAGATCTGTTTTGTAGATATTTTGCCTATAAATACAACTCTGAACAATGTAATAAGGGCTGGGTGGTTGGTTGGTTAATGCACTCCAAGAGAGACTCGCTCTGTATCTGATATGTTTTACTTAATCAAAGATTGCTGAAAGCTTGGAGAATGGACTGTTTGATGTATTTTTAATGTCTCTGAAGAGTGAATGAGGTAAATCTTGCACTGCTTTCTGAATCAATAAGTGTTCCTTACCTCTGTTATTTCAATTTCACATATGCTCAAGTCAGAGAACAAAAGTTTGGTTTAGAATTTTCTTACCTGCACTCTATGCTTAGTTTCTGTGGCTTCTTAATGTTTTCCTCTTGATTTAGGCATAAATATGGATTCCTTATGGCTCATATTTGATCTATTTCACATATGAATGACTGTTATCTAGGAATTCTTAGCTACTCCTAGGTAGGGCTTGTTCATCTACCCTCTGCTAACCTGATTGAGAGATTCTTTGTTGCCTCTCATTTCTTAGCCTCCAATCCATCTTCATTTAGCTCGAGTATTGTTTCATGAGCAGCTACCTTGCCCCTTTTTCCTCTTATGACCAAGAAAACGCACCAGCAGTCTTACTCCACGATTCCATGCCCAATGGTTTGAAACTTGTCACACTATGCATTGCCTCTCTACTTGAATGCATCTTCCTTCCACCCAAAACACAAACAAAACCCCTTGAACCCAATAACTAGCCTAAAATCATCATCAACAAAGTTAAAATCATTAAGAGAGAGCCCTCTCTGATTGCAGGTGGGCTATGTAGGTTTTAACCCCGTACAAAAATTACCTGCATACGAATTCTAAATCACAGGAAAAATAAAAATGCGAGAGCGTAACACATAAAAACACATATACACAGAGATTTCCCACTGGATCTCAAAACCGATACTACCAGCTTGATTTTTCATTATATTCCTTTCAATGTTACAATACATATTTATACATGCCGAAGCATCCAATACCATGGACCGAAAACCATCGCGTCCAAAACCATGGACCGAAAATCATAGGTAGGTTCGCCCAACCTAATATAGGTTCCAAAAAAAAATTATCGGGGTGCTGCCCCGAACCTCATAGAGGGGGGCTACCCGCCCCCCTCAAACCCCCCGAACAGGG
>APFE030694555.1:10069-20335 GCA_000404065.3 Pinus taeda
TTTAATATTATAGAAATAATAATAATATTAAATTTATTAATAAAAATTGGGCTGGGTCCTAGGGTCAAAAATAGTCGTTATAGAGCCGTTGGAGTCTCTGCATAGTCTATTTAACTTGCTAGGCCAGATCTGTGTCCTCAACTTGTCCTGACGATGAACCACACTAGTTGGTTCGAAACGCGTCGACAAAGGTCATTTATATGTGATTTACGCCGAAGCTATTCTTATAACTATGACAGATCACAGAAGTCTCAATTCTACACTTTAGTAGATTATTTTAATAAACACTTATAAAAATTACAAAACCATTGTTAAAATGCTATAAAATGTTGAGGGTTTAGGGTATGGGTTTTAGGGTTTTAAGTATAGGGTTTAGGGTTTAGGGTTAGGGCTCTATGGTTTAGAGTTTAGGGTTTAAGGTTTATAGCATTTTAGTAAATGTTTTTAGTAATCACTTAAATAAAAGTTACAAAACGTTTTTAAAATTGTTATAAATTGTCTAGGGTTTGGGGTCTAGGGTTTAAGCGTTTTTAGTTTAGGCCTTAGGGATTGGGTTTTATAGTTTAGGGTTTATAACACTATAAAATGTGTAGGGTTTAAGTTTTAATATTTTCTATTTTGGGTTTAGGGTTTCGGGTTTAGGGTTCATGGTTTTGAGTTTATAACACCTTAGTAATTGTTTTAATAAACACTTAAAATAAAAGTGACAAAATACTTTTTAAAATTTTATAAAACACTTAGGATTTAGTGTTTAGGGTTTGGGGTTTATGGTTTATGGTTTGGGGTTTGGGGTTTTAGGTTAACGGTTTACGGTTTATGGTTTAGGGTCTAAGGATGAACCACACGAACTTAATGGGGTATCTGCTGCTACATATTACACATAACACATTCATCTTGTTGAGCCTCGAGGAGTTATAAAGAAAAATGAATAAAAGGAAATAGGTTTATGAAGAAGGGTGGAAAAAAAAAGGTCGGGGTATCTCATGTGCCACAATTATCTCCCTCTTACACTCACATAGCCAAGTGTGGTCTTCGCTTATTATAGATACTCCTAAAATTCTTAGGGTTTATGGTTTAGGGATTAGGATTTGGGGTTTAGGGTTTATGATTTATGGTTTATAACATTCTAGTAAATTTTTTCAATAAGCACTTAAATAAAAGTTACAAATAGTTTTTAAAATGTTATAAAATTCTTAGGCTTTAGTTTTCAAGGATTACGGTTTATAACACTTCAGTAAATGGTTTTGGTATACACTTAAATAAAAGTTACAAAACACTCCTTAAAATGTTATAAATAGGGTTTAGGTTTTAGGGATTAGGGTTTAAAGTTTATAACACCTTAGTAAATTCTTTTAATAAACATGTAAGAAAAGTTACAAAACAATTTTTAAAATGTTATGAAATGCTTAGCGTTTAGGTTTTAGGTTATAAGGTATTATAACACTTTAGTAAATTGTTTTAATAAACACTTAAATAAAAGTTACAAAATGCTTTTTGAAATGTTATAAAAGGCTTCGGTTTAGCATTTAGGGTGTAGGTTTTTCAGTTTAGGGTTTACACCTTAGTCAATTATTTTCATAAAAAATTAAGTAAAAGTTACAAAACTCCTTTTAGAATGGTATAAAATTCTTAGGGTTTAGGGTTTTGAAGACTTTAGTAAATTCTTATATTAAACACTTAAATAAATTTAAAAAACAATTTTTAAAATGTTATAAATTGCTTACGGTTTAGGGTTAAGAGTCTAGGGATTATAAGACTTTAGTAAATCCTCTTAATAAACACTTAAATAAAAGTTTGAAATTTTTTTAAGATGTTATAAAATGCTTAGGGTTTAGCGTTTATGGTTTGGGGTTTGGTGTTTAGAGTTTAACGTTTAGGGTTTACAACACTTTAGTTAATGA
This sequence comes from Pinus taeda, assembly GCA_000404065.3. Lineage (NCBI taxonomy): Eukaryota > Viridiplantae > Streptophyta > Pinopsida > Pinales > Pinaceae > Pinus > Pinus taeda. Next base: position 11,971 of record APFE030694555.1, read on the forward strand.
TTTTTAATAAACACTTAGATAGAAGTTACAATATGTTTTTTAAAATATTATAAAATTATCGAGGCTTAGCATTTAGAGTTTAGGGTTTAGGGTTTATGGTTTCACGTTTAGAGTTTAGGGTTTGGGGTTTAGGGTTTCTCGTTCATAGTTTAGGTTTGAGGGTTTATAACACTTTAGTGAATTCTTTTAATAAGCACTTAAATAATAATTAAGAAACACCTTTTAAAATGCTATAAAATGCTTAGGCTTTATGGTTTAATGTTCTCGGTATGGGGTTTAGGGTTTAAGGTTTAGGGTTTAGGGTTTGGGGTTTAGATGTTAGGGTTTAGAGTTTATAAGACTTTAGTAAATTATTTTAATAAAAAATTAAATAAAAGATTCAAAATACTTTCTAAAATGTTATAAAATGATTAGAGTTTAGGGTCTAGGGTTTGGGATTTAGGGTTTAGGGTTTAAGGTTTGGGATTTTGGGGTTAGATTTAGGGTTTAATGTTTAGGGTCTACAAAATTTTGGTAAATGCTTTTAATCAACACTTAAATAAAAGTTACAAAACAATTTTTAAAATGTTATGAAATGGTTATGGTTTAGGGTTCAGGGTTCAGGGTTTAGGATTTAGGGTTTGGGATTTGGGATTTAGGGTTTAGGGTTCAGGTTTTGAGGTTTAAGGTTTATGCTTTTGTGTTTAGGGTTTATATCTTTTGTTTATGGTTTATGGTTTATAACACTTCAGTAAATTCTTTTAATAAACACATAAATAAAAGTTACAAAATTCTTGTTAAATTGTTATAAGAATCGTAGGGTAGCGTTTATGTTTTAGTGTTTAGGTATTGGGGTTTTGGATTTAGGGTTTAGGTTTTGGGGTTTAGGTTTTAGGGTGTATAGTTGAAGGATTATAACATTTTAGTAAATTATTTTAATAAACACTTAAATAGAAGTTACAAAACGCTTTTAAAAATGTTATAAAATGCCTATGGTTTAGGGTTTAGTTTGTAAGGTTTAGGGTTTAGGGTTCTTTGTTTAGTGTTTAGCGTTTAGGGTTTGGGATTTGGGGTTTAGGGTTTGGGGTTTAGGGTTTAGGGTTTAGGGTTTGGGGTTTAGGGTTTAGGGTTTAGGTTTTATAACAACTTAGTAAATTGTTTAATAAACACTTAAATAAAAGTTACAAAATTATTTTTAATTGATCATAAAATGTTTAGGTTTTAGGGTCTACGGTTTGGGGTTTCGGGTTTTGGGTTTCTGGTTTAGTGTTTAGGGTTTATGGTTTATTTTTAGGGTTTTTAACACTTTAAAAAATTATTTTAATAAACACTTAAATAAAAGTTACAAAACTCTTGTTAAAATTTTATAGAATGCTTACGGTTTCATGTTCAGGGTTATAGCATTTTGTTAAATGCTTATAATAAACACTTAAAAAGATTGCAAAAATGTATTTTAAAAATTATAAAATTATTAGTGTTTAGGGATAGGGTTTATGGTTCGGGTTTGGCATTTATAACACTTTGATAAATTCTTTTAATAAGAACATAAAAGAAGTTACAAAACACTTGTTAAAATGTTATAAAATGCTTAGGATTTAGGGTTTAGGATTTAAAATTCTATAACACCTTAGTAAATAATTTTAATTAACACTTAAAAAAAGTAAGAAAACGCTTGTGAAAATGTTATAAAATACTTAGGGTTTCGAGTTTAGGCTTTAGGGTTTAGCGTTTTGGGTTTAAAATGTTATAAAATGCTTACGGTTTAGTATTTAGGTTTAGGGATTAAAATGTTTATAAAATTGTTTTTATAAACACTTTAAAAAGTTACAAAACACTTTTTAAAATGTTATAAAATGCATAGTGTTTAGGTTTTAGGGTTTAGGGTTTATGGTTTATGTCTTATAAAACTTGAATAAATTCTAATAATAAACACTTAAAAAATGGTTACAAAATACTTTTTAAAATGTTATAAAATGCTCAGGGTTTAGGGATTAAAATGTTATAAAATGATTCGGGTTTAGAGTTTATGGTTTAGGATTTATAAAATTTTAGTAAATCCTTTTAATAAACAGTTAGAAAAATGTTACAAAACACTTACTAAAAGGTTATAAAACTCTTAGGGTTTATGTTTGAGGGACACCTTAGTAAGTTCTTTTATTAAAATTTTAAAAAAAAGTTACAAAACTCTTCTTCAAGTTTTATAAAATTCTTAGTCTGTAGGTTTTAGGGTTTATGGTTTATAACACTTTAATAAATGCTTTTAATAAACACTTTCAAAAAGTTACAAAATTCTTATTAGAATGTTATAAAATGTTTAGTGCTTAGGGTTTATAATAATTTAGTAAATTTTGTAAATAAACACTTCAAAAAAGTTACAAATGCTTGTTAAAATAGTATAAAATACTTACCATTTAAGGTTTGGGGTTTAAAATGTTATAAAGTGCTTATGGTTTAGGGTTTAGGGTTTATGTTAGGGGTTTGGTATTAGGGTTTAGGGTTTATGGTTTATAATGCTTTAATAAATTATTTTAATGAACACTTTTAAAAAAGTTCAAAAAGAGTTTTTATGGTTTAGGGTTTTTCTTTGGTTTATGGATTTGTTAGGATTTTTACATGTTCGAGTTTGGGGATTAAGGTTAAGGGTATAGGGATTAGGGGTTGAGGGTTTATAGAAATTTAGTAAATGGTTTTAGTAAACACTTAAATAAGAGTTACAAAACACTTTTTAAAATGTTATAAAATCATTAGGTTTTAGGGTTTGGGGTTTAGGGCTTAGGTTTTAGGGTTTAGAGTTTATAATACCTTAGTAAATGCTCTCAAGCTTTAGTCTTTAGGGTTTAGGGTTTATAAGACCTTAGTAAATGCTTTTAGGGTTTATCCTTTAGGATTTAAGCATAAGGTTATAGGATTTGGGGTTTGGAATTTAAGGTTTAGGTTTTATAACACTTTAGTAAATTATTTTAATAATGACAAATAAAAGTTATTGAACGATTTCTAAAATGTTATAAAATTCTTAGTGTTTAGTGTTTACTGTTTGGGGTTACGGTTTGGGATTTAGGGTTTTGAGTTTATGGTTTAGGTTTTTGGGTTTATGGTTTAGGCTTTATAACACTAATGTTACAAAAACATTTTTAAAATATTAGAAAAAAATTAGCTTTTGGGGTTTATGGTTTAGGGTTTATGGCTTATGGTTTTGGGTTTAGGATTTATAACACTTTAGTAAATTATTTTAATGAAAACTTAAATAAAATTTTAAAATTCTTTTTAAAATGTTATAAAATGATTAGTGTTTAGGTTTTAGGGTTTGGCGGTTTAGGGTTTAGGGTTTCGGGTTTAAGGTTTAAGGTTTATCACTCTTTAGTAAATGCTTTTTCTAAACACTTAAATAAAAGTTACAGATTTTTTTTTTAAATGTTATAAAATGATTAAGGTTTAGGGTATAGGGTATGGGGTTTGGGGTTTATAAAAATTTAGAAAATTATTTTAACGAAAAGTTACAAAGCACTTTTCAAAATGTTGTAAAATACATAGGCTTTAGGTTTTAGGGTTTAGGTATTTGGCTTTAGGGTTTACGCTTCATGTTTTAGGATTTTGGGTTAATAAGGATTTAGTAAATTCTTTTAATAAGCTCTTAAATAAAAGTTAAAAAACTCATTTTTAAAATGTTATAAAATGCGTAGGGTTTAGGGTTTGGGGTTTAAGGTTTATAAGGGTTTAGTAAATGATTTTAATAAGAACTTAAATAAAAGTTACAAAATACTTTTTAAAATGTTATAAAATGCGTGGAGTTTACTATTTAAGGTTTAGGGTTTATGGTTTCAGGTTTGAGGTTTAGAGTTAAGGGTTTAGTGTTTAGGTTTTATAACACTTTAGTAAATTATTTTAATAAACATTGTAATAAAAGATATAAAATGATTTTTAAAATGTTAATAAATGATTAGGGTTTAGGGTTTAGCATTCAGGGTTTGGGGTTTAGGGTTTAGGGTGGTTTATCTTTTAGGTTTTATGGTTTAGAGTTTAGGATTTAGGGTTTATAACACTTTAGTAAATTCTTTTAGTTAGGCTAGTTTAGTCTAGGATAGAGTATATTAGGCTAGGATAGAGTGGGTCAGGCTAGGTTAAGCTAGGTTAGAGTAGTTTAGGCTAGCTAGAGTAGGTTAGGTTAGTTTAGGCTAGACTAGGCTAGACTAGGTTACCCTAGGGTATACTAGGCTAGGGTTTAATATGGTAGAGTGGGCTAGGCTAGGCTAGAGTTGGCTAGAGTAGGATAAGCTAGGATAGAGTAGGCTAGGCTTGTCTAGGCTATAGTAAGGTAGAGTAGGCTATGCTAGAGTAGGCTAGAGTAGCTTGGAGTAGGCAAGACTAGGGTAGAGTGGGCTAGAGTAGGTAAGACTGTTAGGCTGCACTAGAGTAGGCTAGAGTAGGAAAGGCTAATGTAGGCTAGACTAGAGTATGCTAGGCTAAGATAGGCTTGGCTACGGTAGCGTAGGCAAGGCTAGGTTAAGCTAGGTTAGACTAGTTTAGGCTACACTGGATTAGGCTAGGCTAGGCCATAATAGGCTAGGCTCTATGCTAGGCTATGCTAGAGTAGGCTAGGCTAGGTTAGTGTAGGCTAGGATAGAGTAGGCTAGGCTAAGCTAGAGTAGTTTAGGCTAGGCTAGAGTAGACTAGGCTAGTGTAGGCTAGGATAGACTAGATGATGCTAAAGTAGGCTAGGATGGGCTAGAGTAGCCTAGGCTAGACTAGACTAGGCTAGGCTAGGCTAGGCAAGGCTAAGTAAGGATAGAGTAGGCTAGGGTAGGCTAGGTTAGGCTAGGTTAGACTAAGTAAGCCTACAATAGGTTAGGGTCGTCTAGGTTAGACTAGGTTATGCTAGGAAAGAGTAGGTTTTGATAGATTAGGTTATGCTAGGTTAGTATAAGCTAGGGTGGGCTAGAAAAAAATAGGATAGGCTACACTGTAGTAGACTAGGGTAAGCTAGAGTAGACTTGACTAGGCTAATATAGAGTAGACTAAGGTAAGTTAGAGTATCCTAGCATGGGCTACTAAAGACTAGGTTAGGCTGGGCAAGGCAAGGCTAGGTTAGGTTACATTAGGCTAGGCTAGGAAAGGTTAGGCTACGTTAAGTTAGGTTAGGTTAGGTTTCGATACATTAGGTTAGGTTAGGTTAGTTTATGCTAGGATAGTGTAGGCTAGGTTAGGCTAGGCTAGGCTAGGTTGGGCTAGGCTAGCTTAGGTTACGTTAGGCTAACATAGGTTAGGTTAGGTTGAGCTAGGCTAGGCTAGGCTAGAGTAGGCTAAGGTAGGCTATAATTGGCTAGAGTATGGTAGGTTAGTTTAGGTAGCTAGGTTAGTCTAGGCTAGATTAGGTTAGGCTAGGTTAAGCCACACTAAAGTAGGTTAGGCTAGGCTAGCGTAAGCTAGGGTAGGGTAGAGTAGTCTAGGCTAGGCTAGGCTAGAGTAGGGTAGGTTGGAGTAATATAGGCTAGGTTATGCTAGGAAAGAGTAGGTTAGGCTATGCTAGATTAGGCTAGGCTAGGCTCGACTAGGTTAGAGTATGCTAGAGTAGGATAGGGTATATTAGGCTAGGCTGGGCTAGGGTAGACTAGTGTAAACAATTCTAGGTTGGTCTAAGGTAGGTTAAGCTAGGCTAGAATAGGCCAGGCTAGGCTAGGCCAGAGTAGGCTATGGCCTAGGCTAGCGTAGACTAGAGTAGGCTAGGCTAAGCTAGGGTAGTTTAGGCTAGAGTTGGTTATGTTATGGTAGAGTAGGGTAGGCTAGTTTAGGCTAAGCTAGAGTAGGTGAGGCTAGGTTAGGCTAGGGTAGTGTAGTTTAGTGTGGGTTAGGATAGATTAGGTTGCGCTAGAGTATTTTAGGCTACGTTAGGGTAGGCTAGAGTAGGTTAGGATAGAGGATGCTAGACTAGGCTAGGTTATAGTAGCTTAGGCTATGATAGAATAGGCTAGGGTAGGCTAGTTTAGGCTAGATTAGAGTAGGTTAGGTTAGGTTAGGCTAAGTTAGGCTAGGCTAGAGTAGAGTAGGGTAGGTTAGGCTAGTTTATGTAGTTAGGGGAGGTTATAAAACAAGAAATAAAATGCAGCTCAACAAAACCACACAAGTAAAACTCAGGATTTATGTGGTAAAACCCTAACAGGGTTTCGAGGAAACATCCAACGGACAAGGGATGGTAGTGGAAAAAATAATTGTTTCTTGAAGCTTTGACATCCAACTAATTGCTCCACCTACGAAAGTGAAGACATAACCTATAGTAGATATTATTTTGTCTAAATCACTTGCATAATCAGCATCTACATATCCACAGACGGATCCTTCACTACGATTAAAGATGATGCAATGGTTACTTGTGCCTCTTAGATATCAAAGCACCCATTTCACTACTCGTCAATGTTCCTCACCTGGATTTTCCGTGAACCTACTGACAACTCTAATTTCATGTGAAATGTTAGGTGTTGTTGATACCATCGCATACATTAAGTTGCCTACAACATTTTCATATGGTACATGAGACATATATTGCTTTTCTTCATCTGTTCTAGGTCTCAAAACTGAAGAAAGCTTAAAATGGGAACCTAATGGAACATTAATAGGTTTCACATTCTTCATATAGAGCATTCCAAGTAATTTTTCCACATACTTCTGTTATGATAACCAAAGCTTACCATTTTTCCTGTCTCTATGTATCTCCATGCCCAAGATGTGTTTTACTGCTCCAAGATCCTTCATATCAAACATCCTAGAGAGCTGAGCCTTTAACCTATTGATCTCTTCCTAGGGTTTGGTGTTGAGGGTGTATGGTTTAGGGTTTAAGGTTTATAACACTTTAGTAAATTCTATTAATAAACACTAAAATAAAAGTTACATAACACTTTTTAAAATGTTATAAAATGATTAGAGTATAGGATTTAAGCTATAGGGTTTAGGGTTTAGGGTTTAGGATTGATGGTTTATAACAGTTTAGTAGATTATTTTAATAAACACTTATAAAAATTTAAAAACCATTTTTAAAATGCTATAAAATGTTGAGGGTTTAGGGTATGGGTTTTAGGGTTTTAAGTATAGGGTTTAGAGTTTAGGGTTAGGGGTCTATGGTTTAGAGTTTAGGTTTTAATGTTTATAGCATTTTAGTAAATGTTTTTAGTAACCACTTAAATAAAAGTTACAAAACGTTTTTAAAATTGTTATAAATTACCTAGGGTTTGGGGTCTAGGGTTTAAGCATTTTCAGTTTAGGGCTTAGGGATTGGGTTTCATAGTTAAGGGTTTATAACACTATAAAATGTGTAGGGTTTAAGTTTTAAGATTTTCTATTTTGGGTTTAGAGTTCATGGTTTTGAGTTTATAACACCTTAGTAATTGTTTTAATAAACACTTAAAATAAAAGTTACAAAACACTTTTTAAAATGTTATAAAACACTTAGGATTTAGTGTTTAGGGTTTGGGGTTTATGGTTTATGGTTTGGAGTTTGGGGTTTTAGGTTAACGGTTTACGGTTTAAGGTTTATGGTTTAGGGTCTACGGATGAACCACGTGACCTTAATGGGGTATCTGCTGCTACATATTACACATAACACATTCATCTTGTTGAGCCTCGCGGAGTTATAAATAAAAATAAATAAAAGGAAATAGGTTTATGAAGAAGGGTGGAAAAAAAAAAGGTCGGGGTATCTCATGTGCCACAATTATTTCCCTCTTACACTCACATAGCCAAGTGTGGTCTTCGCTTATTATAGATACTCCTAAAATTCTTAGGGTTTATGGTTTAGGGATTAGGATTTGGGGTTTAGGGTTTATGATTTATGGTTTATAACATTCTCGTAAATTTTTTCAATAAGCACTTAAATAAAAGTTACAAATAGTTTTTAAAATGTTATAAAATTCTTAGGCTTTAGTTTTCAAGGATTAGGGTTTATAACACTTCAGTAAATGGTTTTGGTATACACTTAAATCAAAGTTACAAAAAACTCTTTAAAATGTTATAAATAGGGTTTAGGTTTTAGGGATTAGGGTTTAAAGTTTATAACACCTTAGTAAATTATTTTAATAAACATGTAAGAAAAGTTACAAAACAATTTTTAAAATGTTATGAAATGCTTAGCGTTTAGGTTTTAGGTTATAAGGTATTATAACACTTTAGTAAATTGTTTTAATAAACACTTGAATAAAAGTTACAAAATGCTTTTTGAAATGCTATAAAAGGCTTGGGTTTAGTATTTAGGGTGTAGGTTTTTTGGTTTAGGGTTTACACCTTAGTCAATTATTTTCATAAAAAATTAAGTAAAAGTTACAAACCCCTTTTTAGAATGGTATAAAATTCTTACGGTTTAGGGTTTTTAAGACTTTAGTAAATTATTATAATAAACACTTAA
>APFE030694560.1:0-12383 GCA_000404065.3 Pinus taeda
CCTCCTGCTCATAGCAGGTTTTCACCTTTCGTGATCGACATATGTACAGGCCAAATATGTCATGCTTTGCTTACAGCAATGTTCCATATTTGAATCCTCTGACAGCGAAACATTTTATTGATATATGCATGGTTCATTTTACTCTGGTTGAGAATGGCATCTGGCTGAAAACTAAGAGAAATATCAAGTTCGGAATCCTTTTCATGATGCATTGAAATGAAGGTTCAAACTCTGTGGCTGCTGGCAAAGCCTTGAATACTTTGGCAACTACTATAGCAAGTTATCTGATATCCATTTACAGAGCAGATGGGAATGAGGAGGCACGCAGTGCAATATTCTTGCAGAATCATTTTTGAAGGACCTTTTGGCAGCACACCGTGGTGGATACATGGAATCATCACAAAGAGAGGAAATATTTTTAAAAAGTTCAACTACAATGCCACCTAGAGTAGGTCATCAGCCTGCATGTTGTCCTGGAGTGGGGATTTTGGTGGCCAAGTGGATGAGAGCGTTGTCTGATGTCATTTGGCAGCATTCTTTCATTATTTGTCTGTATTTCCTCGACAGAATTAATGGAACGTTCCTTTATATTCAATAACTGAGCTATATATTATAATCTGTCTCAAGCACCACCAGTTATGGGCAATTATGTTCTTGGTATTAAATTTAAAGTGCTTACTCCCGGCTACAGATTTTAAGAATGACCAGTGTACAATGCAATTCAGAGTCACAACAGAAGTCTGATCTACTTCTCAAAGTTTGGTGTTCAGTGTTCAGTTGAGCTGCTTTTGATGCATGGAAAATCAAATCTGGATTCCCTTTATGCTGTGCAGGTTTCTAAACTGGTTTGTGAGGGTTTCGATTAAAAGATGAACTGAGTCGAAATCGAAGACATAGTAAAATGGGACTTCCTTTAATGCATGGTGTTTCTTTGTGATTGATGGCAGGCAATTTATCAAAAGCATAGGCTATCATCGCATGAAAGGCAAACAGCCAAGGATTCTTGTTCAAATGCCATACATCTGCAGGGAGGATGCTGGCTGCACAGTATTCTCCAATGTCAGAGGATAGTGATGATTGTGTTGGTTATCACATGATACGGTATAGTGATTCTCCTCAGCATATTTCAGTGACTCAATCCGATCAAGTTATTAGTAGTCCTACGAGCCCTGTTTCACTTACAAATAAAGAAGAAATGTTTTCTGGGCCTGAATTTTTACTTTTGATAAAACTATATGGATGGTGAGAAAGATGAGGATTGCCAGGCAATTGTGAAGTGTGTCTATACTTTCTTTCTACATTTGCTACTATGTAGTTCTGTACACAATGTAAGATGCCTAAGGGAATCATCTGATGATAGCTCAAAGAAAAATAAATTTCGTGAACGGGAAGAAACTGATGACAATCTTCCGTTGCCCACCTTAGATGAGGATGCATTGCTAAACACAAAATGTCCTCAGAATGTGGAGTTGAGGTGGCAGACTGAAGTAAGCTCAAGCATTTATGCAACACCTTTAATTGCTGACAATAACAGCGATGGTAAATTAGAAATAGTGGTTCCTTCTTTTGTACATTATCTGGAAGTGCTAGAAGGCTCAGATGGAGACAAAATGCCAGGTTGGCCGGCATTCCATAAATCAACTGTCCATGCCAGTCCACTACTATATGATATTGATAAGGATGGGATCAGAGAAGTAGCTTTAGCAACATATAATGGTGAAGTTATCTTTTTCAGGGTTTCAGGGTATTTAATGTCAGGTTCCCCGTTTACGAGTTCACAAAGATTGGTATGTTGGGTTAGGAAAAGATCATGTAGATCGTGCTCATCCTGATGTGCATGATGATGTTCTAATTCAGGAGGGTATTGACAATAAAGCTGTATCCAATCATCAGGGTAATGCTAAAGAAACAAAGTCCAATGAGTCATTGTCAAAAGGAATTCTTGAACATCAAGCTTCAAGCAATGCATCTAATTCAGAATTGTTATCTCATGCCTCTCAGAATGGTAGCCTCTGCTTCAGAACACAATAACCAAACGAAACCTACAGTCGAGCTTCCCAAGCATACAACCACTGAACTGCATAATGAAACTAAAACAAATGTCACTAAAGAAGACCATGTTGGTAGTGATGAGGAATCCATGCATGATATACTAAATATGGGAGTAACAACAAATGCTACTAATACAGTAAAGTCAATGGGTTCTCAGAGGCGGCTTCTTACAGAATCTGAAACAGAAAGTTCCAAGGAAGGTGATACCGGAGGAGCTGCTACTGTCAAAAATAATCAGGATCTGGCAGAAGAGGCAGATTCTTCTTTTGATCTGTTTCGAGATGGAGAAGATGGCTTGACTGATGAATATGCATATGACTATGATGACTATGTTGATGAATCAGCTTGGGGAGATGAAGACTTTGCTGAGGCCCAACATCCAAAACCAGAAGATTTTGTCAATATTGATTCTCATATCCTCTGCACTCCAGTGATAGCAGATATTGACAAGGATGGTGTAGATGAGATGAGTGTTACAGCATCTTACTTTTTTGATCATGAGTATTATGACAACCCTGCCACATTCAGCAGAATTGGGTGGTATAGATGTTACTAAATATGTGGCTGGTGCAATTGTGGTTTTTAATCTTGATACCAAACAAGTTAAGTGGAGCACTCAACTGGATCTTAGCACAGATTCTGGAACCTTCCGTGCCCATATCTACTCTTCTCCTTCAGTGGTTGATCTGGATGGTGATGGTTATTTGGACATTCTTGTGTGAACTTCATTTGGCTTCTTGTTTTAGATCACCATGGAAAAACAAGGGGAGGCTTTCCACTACAAATGGGTGAGATTCAAGGACAAGTCATAGCTGCTGACATTAATGATGATGGGAAAATTGAAATGGTCACAACTGATACACGAGGCAATATGGCTGCATGGACTACTCAAGGAAAAGAAATTTGGGAACAACATTTGAAGAGTCTTATTGCGCAGAGCGAACGATGGGTAGAATATTGAAGGAGATAGGTGCTTAGACATGCTTGTCAGGAATTTCCTGCCGCCTTCATGTGGATTGCCACTATTATGGATTCCCTAACTAGACGCTTGATTTTAGGTGGGCTAACTGCAGATCAACTTTTCCAGAAAAAGTCAGAGCACCTGGCAAGGAAAAATGAAATTCTAGATTGTGTGCATTTGGCAATACAACAAATTGCCGAACTTATGCCCACTGCTGCATTAAGACCGCAACCAATAATTCTTCGAAGAATGCCACACAGAGTTATTCATAAAGATTGGAATGCTTATATATTGAGAACATGCTCAGGGTGGAGAGTAGTGCTGTTGGAGAGATAATTGGTAGGAGAATACTTATGGCAGTGGCGGACAGGCTTATTGAGATTGATGTTGAAATTAGATGGGAATATATTTTACATGAAGACTCAAGCAAGGTCTACACATTTGACAGGGAAATGGAAGATGATGAAGAAAATGAAGAACCGCCAAAGCTGAGGACAATGACCGAATTTTTTGACTTGCAGACTCAATCTCCTCCTTTGATCTTCGAAAACAATAGAGGGATTGTCTCGTATGGAAGAGATGCCCACTAGTGTGAATAACGTGGTTTTTAATGTTATTGATCTGAGCAGTGATGATGAGGATACACCACAGGAAAGAAATCCTCCAGAGAAACAAATGAACTTGTCCACAGGAGTAGTTTGAAAAATGAGCCACAATTGGAACAGGATAGATCGAGACAAGCTAATGGGTTTGTGCGTCCATCTCTTCCTTCATTATCTCAACAAGAAAGGGTATCTACACACCAAAATATTTCTGCAAGAGAAGATGTTAGGTCCAGCCAAGCAGTGCAAGAGAATGATCGGATAATGAATAGGCAGGGAGAACAGCAATCCCAGTTCGTCAGGCCAATTGATACGGCAAATCCAGAATAATACTGATATTCTACAACAAGTCAGGCATTGATAGCAAATGATCAAACTACAGGCATACGTCCAGTCATCTCTTCTATGCCAAATAAGTCTGTATTTCTTGCCCGAGAAAATCACCAGTTTTGGAGAGCAGGGGATTATGATGTTCAATCTACACAAAAAAGAACTATAACAGGTGGAATGGACCATGTTCGTGTACACCCCAAATTTCTTCATTCTAATGCAACCGCAGACCAAATTTTTAACCCACGAGATTACAGCCATGCTTTACTTTTTCAGGATGATGGAGGGGGTATGAATCCTGAATGCATCCGGCGGTGCATGAGCTTGGGATACTCCATGAAGAACACAAATACTACGATTGGACAATATGGTAATGGTTTCAAAACAAGCACGATGAGGCTAGGAGCAGATGTTATTGTTTTCACCCGAAGTTCTTCTGGCAGCTCGCCAACACAGAGTATTGGGCTCCTTTCCTATACATTCTTGAGGAAAACTGGGCGTTCTGTGGTGTAGTCGAGATGATCGGGCCCGATAAAAATGAAAATGAAAACGGTGAATTTCAACAAGTCCCCTCAGCACCGCCTGAACCTCAGCAGCCTGGATGTGAAGGGAAACTCATCAAGCTGAAGGGACAGGCAGCCACCGCCTCAATCCAAAAAGACAAAAATCTTTTATGGAACCGCCTAAAGGATTCCTGGGCAGTTATTACCCAGTTATGACCAAACGGCCAGCGCACAGCTCCAGGATCACTGTTTAATCCATTTTTGAGACTGCTGCCTCATGCGCAGCCTAAGATATTTACTCCAAAACGCCAGCTGCCCCAGCTCAGCCCAGACAGTCGTTCATGCATTTAGTTTTAGCAGCAAACAGTGATGTACTTCGGATCTGTTGAGATCGGTTAGATAGATATTTGATATATTTTCCTTGAGATCTGATCCACAGATCTATGTCTGTAAATTTCTTCTATAAAAACCTCTCTATGTACTGTTCAAAGAGAGGAGATGTTTTTGATCATTGAACTCAGTTGAGGCTTGCTGTATACGCTGGAAGAAACTCAATGAACAGAGCTTGCTGGAATAACCGTGTTTGAACTGTCTACATGTGTGTTGATGGCTAAAGACTGAGACTACAGAATTCTCGTGTTTCCTCATGGACCAATAAGTTTCCTCTTCTCTTTCTTGGCTCTGTTTTCAGTTTTAATATGCTTATATCACCTTTGTGTCATGATCTAGACAACAGAAAGAAGACTAGCTCAGAATTTGTTTAACAACACTCTGTGCTCAATTCTCGTTGTTTCTCTATGTTTGTCTTCTAAACTAGCCTATAATATGAATTCCTCTTAGGCTCATATTTGCACTAGTTACCTCCGTGTATGAATATTGTTGTAGGAATTCAAGTAATTGCTCCTATAGGATATTCATTCCCGTTCCCTCTGTCAGCACGAATGAAAATTACTTAGCTGTCTTTCATTCCCTGACCTCCATCTCATCTCATTTCAAGCTTCAATATTGGTCCATGTGTAGCTATCCTGCTCTGTATTCCGCTTTGCCAAAGAAAACACATTCTTCAGTCCACATCCTTGACTCCATGCCCAATGTTCTAAACCTTTCGCGCTTCGCATGCCTCCCTGCTTAAGACCATTCTCTCCTCACCAAAAAAACAAAACCCTTTGTACTCAATAGCTAGCCTAAGATCATAAAAACCACATAGAGAGAGCCCTCTCTGACTGCTGGTAGGCTAGGACCGGCAGTCCAAAGCCTGGTTAGTGGTTACCCCGGCCGTATCCTCTTGGGAGTCAAAGAGGACAACCTGGGTGTTAACATAAATGGCGACTCCGCTGGGGACCTGAAAGAGTGTTCATGTTTAGTTCTGATCCTCGATGGTGGACAGAGATCAGGCACTCCAAAGTAACGACATCCACCTGGCGACTCCACTTCATTTTTCATTCAAAGACTCCACTGAGGAACGAACCAATTCGACAACCAAATAGTCCATGTTCCAAAGCATTATCAGTAAGACAGGATGACTGGGTTCGTGGAAGATGTTTCATTTGATGAAGCTCTAGATATCTTCAGGGAGAGTTTATCAAAATTTGAGCTTGATGAAGAATTTTTCAAATTGATGTTGTCAAAATCAGCAGGTGGCTCGCATAACCTTTTCCTTGATTTAATTGTTGAAAGATATGAAAAAGAAATTGAATTCTTGCAATCTCAAATCCAGTCATATCATTTTCGTGATCCTAAAGCATTTCTTCAAAATCTTCCTTCCCCAAGTCATGAGGAAATAGTACTACCTTCTGACTTACAGATTGAGGATAATTATGTTTATGTTTTCAAGGCAAAGACTGAAGATTTAGTTGCAGGGCTTATTACCAAAGAGGCAAATCTTTCATCCGACCAAGAGGGCCCAGAAGAAGCTATCCCACATGATGTTTTTATTGATCCTATATCAGACTACATGGAACTGCTTCTAAACTCAAGTTCCTTAGCATGTTTTCTCCGTAAGGAACAAATACATCAGCAATGGCCTTTCTATGCCAAAATCTTGATTATGGGGGCACATGACAGAATAGTGCTTCCAAGTTCATCAACCATCAGTGAGCCTGTTCATCTCTTTCTTCAATTGCTTAAGTGGCTGCACTGGTTATTTCACTACACTTGACGGCAAAGTAAGTGCTGGTTAGGGTAGGTAGGTAGGATTAATAAGGCAGCCAGCAAGGGGAATTTTGCAGAGAGCAGCATCAAAGACCAAGGCATACTGACCTGCTGTTCTTGACTTTTCGCAAGGAAAAGCCATCCCCAAGTGGAGCCACTGTTAGCCTCCTGCTCATAGCAGGTATTCACC
This sequence comes from Pinus taeda, assembly GCA_000404065.3. Lineage (NCBI taxonomy): Eukaryota > Viridiplantae > Streptophyta > Pinopsida > Pinales > Pinaceae > Pinus > Pinus taeda. The sequence goes on from APFE030694560.1 coordinate 6,790, forward strand.
TTTCGTGATCGACATATGTACAGGCCAAATATGTCATGCTTTGCTTACAGCAATGTTCCATATTTGAATCCTCTGACAGCAAAACATTTTATTGATATATGCATGGTTCATTTTACTCTGGTTGAGAATGGCATCTGGCTGAAAACTAAGAGAAATATCAAGTTCGGAATCCTTTTCATGATGCATTGAAATGAAGGTTCAAACTCTGTGGCTGCTGGCAAAGCCTTGAATACTTTGGCAACTACTATAGCAAGTTATCTGATATCCATTTACAGAGCAGATGGGAATGAGGAGGCACGCAGTGCAATATTCTTGCAGAATCATTTTTGAAGGACCTTTTGGCAGCACACCGTGGTGGATACATGGAATCATCACAAAGAGAGGAAATATTTTTAAAAAGTTCAACTACAATGCCACCTAGAGTAGGTCATCAGCCTGCATGTTGTCCTGGAGTGGGGATTTTGGTGGCCAAATGGATGAGAGCGTTGTCTGATGTCATTTGGCAGCATTCTTTCATTATTTGTCTGTATTTCCTCGACAGAATTAATGGAACGTTCCTTTATATTCAATAACTGAGCTATATATTATAATCTGTCTCAAGCACCACCAGTTATGGGCAATTATGTTCTTGGTATTAAATTTAAAGTGCTTACTCCCGGCTACAGATTTTAAGAATGACCAGTGTACAATGCAATTCAGAGTCACAACAGAAGTCTGATCTACTTCTCAAAGTTTGGTGTTCAGTGTTCAGTTGAGCTGCTTTTGATGCATGGAAAATCAAATCTGGATTCCCTTTATGCTGTGCAGGTTTCTAAACTGGTTTGTGAGGGTTTCGATTAAAAGATGAACGTTTCTGAGTCGAAATCGAAGACATAGTAAAATGGGACTTCCTTTAATGCATGGTGTTTCTTTGTGATTGATGGCAGGCAATTTATCAAAAGCATAGGCTATCATCGCATGAAAGGCAAACAGCCAAGGATTCTTGTTCAAATGCCATACATCTGCAGGGAGGATGCTGGCTGCACAGTATTCTCCAATGTCAGAGGATAGTGATGATTGTGTTGGTTATCACATGATACGGTATAGTGATTCTCCTCAGCATATTTCAGTGACTCAATCCGATCAAGTTATTAGTAGTCCTACGAGCCCTGTTTCACTTACAAATAAAGAAGAAATGTTTTCTGGGCCTGAATTTTTACTTTTGATAAAACTATATGGATGGTGAGAAAGATGAGGATTGCCAGGCAATTGTGAAGTGTGTCTATACTTTCTTTCTACATTTGCTACTATGTAGTTCTGTACACAATGTAAGATGCCTAAGGGAATCATCTGATGATAGCTCAAAGAAAAATAAATTTCGTGAACGGGAAGAAACTGATGACAATCTTCCGTTGCCCACCTTAGATGAGGATGCATTGCTAAACACAAAATGTCCTCAGAATGTGGAGTTGAGGTGGCAGACTGAAGTAAGCTCAAGCATTTATGCAACACCTTTAATTGCTGACAATAACAGCGATGGTAAATTAGAAATAGTGGTTCCTTCTTTTGTACATTATCTGGAAGTGCTAGAAGGCTCAGATGGAGACAAAATGCCAGGTTGGCCGGCATTCCATAAATCAACTGTCCATGCCAGTCCACTACTATATGATATTGATAAGGATGGGATCAGAGAAGTAGCTTTAGCAACATATAATGGTGAAGTTATCTTTTTCAGGGTTTCAGGGTATTTAATGTCAGGTTCCCCGTTTACGAGTTCACAAAGATTGGTATGTTGGGTTAGGAAAAGATCATGTAGATCGTGCTCATCCTGATGTGCATGATGATGTTCTAATTCAGGAGGGTATTGACAATAAAGCTGTATCCAATCATCAGGGTAATGCTAAAGAAACAAAGTCCAATGAGTCATTGTCAAAAGGAATTCTTGAACATCAAGCTTCAAGCAATGCATCTAATTCAGAATTGTTATCTCATGCCTCTCAGAATGGTAGCCTCTGCTTCAGAACACAATAACCAAACGAAACCTACAGTCGAGCTTCCCAAGCATACAACCACTGAACTGCATAATGAAACTAAAACAAATGTCACTAAAGAAGACCATGTTGGTAGTGATGAGGAATCCATGCATGATATACTAAATATGGGAGTAACAACAAATGCTACTAATACAGTAAAGTCAATGGGTTCTCAGAGGCGGCTTCTTACAGAATCTGAAACAGAAAGTTCCAAGGAAGGTGATACCGGAGGAGCTGCTACTGTCAAAAATAATCAGGATCTGGCAGAAGAGGCAGATTCTTCTTTTGATCTGTTTCGAGATGGAGAAGATGGCTTGACTGATGAATATGCATATGACTATGATGACTATGTTGATGAATCAGCTTGGGGAGATGAAGACTTTGCTGAGGCCCAACATCCAAAACCAGAAGATTTTGTCAATATTGATTCTCATATCCTCTGCACTCCAGTGATAGCAGATATTGACAAGGATGGTGTAGATGAGATGAGTGTTACAGCATCTTACTTTTTTGATCATGAGTATTATGACACCCCTGCCACATTCAGCAGAATTGGGTGGTATAGATGTTACTAAATATGTGGCTGGTGCAATTGTGGTTTTTAATCTTGATACCAAACAAGTTAAGTGGAGCACTCAACTGGATCTTAGCACAGATTCTGGAACCTTCCGTGCCCATATCTACTCTTCTCCTTCAGTGGTTGATCTGGATGGTGATGGTTATTTGGACATTCTTGTGTGAACTTCATTTGGCTTCTTGTTTTAGATCACCATGGAAAAACAAAGGGAGGCTTTCCACTACAAATGGGTGAGATTCAAGGACAAGTCATAGCTGCTGACATTAATGATGATGGGAAAATTGAAATGGTCACAACTGATACACGAGGCAATATGGCTGCATGGACTACTCAAGGAAAAGAAATTTGGGAACAACATTTGAAGAGTCTTATTGCGCAGAGCGAACGATGGGTAGAATATTGAAGGAGATAGGTGCTTAGACATGCTTGTCAGGAATTTCCTGCCGCCTTCATGTGGATTGCCACTATTATGGATTCCCTAACTAGACGCTTGATTTTAGGTGGGCTAACTGCAGATCAACTTTTCCAGGAAAAGTCAGAGCACCTAGCAAGGAAAAATGAAATTCTAGATTGTGTGCATTTGGCAATACAACAAATTGCCGAACTTATGCCCACTGCTGCATTAAGACTGCAACCAATAATTCTTCGAAGAATGCCACACAGAGTTATTCATAAAGATTGGAATGCTTATATATTGAGAACATGCTCAGGGTGGAGAGTAGTGCTGTTGGAGAGATAATTGGTAGGAGAATACTTATGGCAGTGGCGGACAGGCTTATTGAGATTGATGTTGAAATTAGATGGGAATATATTTTACATGAAGACTCAAGCAAGGTCTACACATTTGACAGGGAAATGGAAGATGATGAAGAAAATGAAGAACCGCCAAAGCTGAGGACAATGACCGAATTTTTTGACTTGCAGACTCAATCTCCTCCTTTGATCTTCGAAAACAATAGAGGGATTGTCTCGTATGGAAGAGATGCCCACTAGTGTGAATAACGTGGTTTTTAATGTTATTGATCTGAGCAGTGATGATGAGGATACACCACAGGAAAGAAATCCTCCAGAGAAACAAATGAACTTGTCCACAGGAGTAGTTTGAAAAATGAGCCACAATTGGAACAGGATAGATCGAGACAAGCTAATGGGTTTGTGCGTCCATCTCTTCCTTCATTATCTCAACAAGAAAGGGTATCTACACACCAAAATATTTCTGCAAGAGAAGATGTTAGGTCCAGCCAAGCAGTGCAAGAGAATGATCGGATAATGAATAGGCAGGGAGAACAGCAATCCCAGTTCGTCAGGCCAATTGATACGGCAAATCCAGAATAATACTGATATTCTACAACAAGTCAGGCATTGATAGCAAATGATCAAACTACAGGCATACGTCCAGTCATCTCTTCTATGCCAAATAAGTCTGTATTTCTTGCCCGAGAAAATCACCAGTTTTGGAGAGCAGGGGATTATGATGTTCAATCTACACAAAAAAGAACTATAACAGGTGGAATGGACCATGTTCGTGTACACCCCAAATTTCTTCATTCTAATGCAACCGCAGACCAAATTTTTAACCCACGAGATTACAGCCATGCTTTACTTTTTCAGGATGATGGAGGGGGTATGAATCCTGAATGCATCCGGCGGTGCATGAGCTTGGGATACTCCATGAAGAACACAAATACTACGATTGGACAATATGGTAATGGTTTCAAAACAAGCACGATGAGGCTAGGAGCAGATGTTATTGTTTTCACCCGAAGTTCTTCTGGCAGCTCGCCAACACAGAGTATTGGGCTCCTTTCCTATACATTCTTGAGGAAAACTGGGCGTTCTGTGGTGTAGTCGAGATGATCGGGCCCGATAAAAATGAAAATGAAAACGGTGAATTTCAACAAGTCCCCTCAGCACCGCCTGAACCTCAGCAGCCTGGATGTGAAGGGAAACTCATCAAGCTGAAGGGACAGGCAGCCACCGCCTCAATCCAAAAAGACAAAAATCTTTTATGGAACCGCCTAAAGGATTCCTGGGCAGTTATTACCCAGTTATGACCAAACGGCCAGCGCACAGCTCCAGGATCACTGTTTAATCCATTTTTGAGACTGCTGCCTCATGCGCAGCCTAAGATATTTACTCCAAAACGCCAGCTGCCCCAGCTCAGCCCAGACAGTCGTTCATGCATTTAGTTTTAGCAGCAAACAGTGATGTACTTCGGATCTGTTGAGATCGGTTAGATAGATATTTGATATATTTTCCTTGAGATCTGATCCACAGATCTATGTCTGTAAATTTCTTCTATAAAAACCTCTCTATGTACTGTTCAAAGAGAGGAGATGTTTTTGATCATTGAACTCAGTTGAGGCTTGCTGTATACGCTGGAAGAAACTCAATGAACAGAGCTTGCTGGAATAACTGTGTTTGAACTGTCTACATGTGTGTTGATGGCTGAAGGCTGAGACTACAGAATTCTCGTGTTTCCTCATGGACCAATAAGTTTCCTCTTCTCTTTCTTGGCTCTGTTTTCAGTTTTAATATGCTTATATCACCTTTGTGTCATGATCTAGACAACAGAAAGAAGACTAGCTCAGAATTTGTTTAACAACACTCTGTGCTCAATTCTCGTTGTTTCTCTATGTTTGTCTTCTAAACTAGCCCGTAATATGAATTCCTCTTAGGCTCATATTTGCACTAGTTTCCTCCGTGTATGAATTATTGTTGTAGGAATTCAAGTAATTGCTCCTATAGGATATTCATTCCCGTTCCCTCTGTCAGCACGAATGAAAATTACTTAGCTGTCTTTCATTCCCTGACCTCCATCTCATCTCATTTCAAGCTTCAATATTGGTCCATGTGTAGCTATCCTGCTCTGTATTCCGCTTTGCCAAAGAAAACACATTCTTCAGTCCACATCCTTGACTCCATGCCCAATGTTCTAAACCTTTCGCGCTTCGCATGCCTCCCTGCTTAAGACCATTCTCTCCTCACCAAAAAAACAAAACCCT